>JARBWK010000009.1:66253275-66502105 GCA_030556195.1 Anolis apletophallus
CAGGTAGCTCAGCAGTTAAACTGAGAGCCATGCCTTCAAATGGCCAAGGATAAAGACAGGTCACTACAAAAATATATCTGGTTAGCAGAAGATGGTTGTTTGAAGTAGAATTTGCAGTTGCCCAAAAGATATACTATCCCTTCAAACATGCACTAAAGAGACAAAACAAAGTAGTCTTCTTTGAAAAATAACATATCTTATTTACTAACAAACTTGCATATATTCAGCATAGAGGCACATATGAAGTCGAGCATGTATTTGAAGGGCTCTGCCTTGAAGACAGAAGCCGGCCAGACCCACCAAAGAGGATCCTTTACCCTGGCAAGAAAAAAGCACGCAAAATGCAATTTTCCCTAAAATTACCCAAATAAATCTCACCAAAGTTGAAGAAAATGCCACTGAGTTGTTTATTTCGTTCCAGTTGGAGCGGATGTCAAACTGCAACCATTTGCCAAAAGCTGAGATAACATGCAAAGCGAAACAGTACATTTTAATAGAAAAAACAGAGCGGTCAAATTCATACTTCCCGCCTCCCGCCCCCCTTGCCGGCTTCATGTTGATTGGTTGGTGTCATCAGCTGGCTAGGAGGCGCAGCCAGCTTAGCTGTGACTCAGCCAATCAGTGAGCCAATGCCGCTTTGGCCTCTCAGCCAATGCGAAGCAGTTTAGATCAGCTTGAAGGCAGGGGTCTGTGCATTGCCTGGTATCACATCGTCTTGAAATGTCTTTATATTTGTACTTGCTCAAGTCCATGAGCACACATCCACCTCCAAAGAGGTCTAAAAGCAAACTGAACACAAAATGGTGTCCTGAGTTTGCACATGCTCGGTACAATCACATCTATAACTCCTCCCACATCAAAGGGTAAGTCAACTTGGCAAATCAACATACACATAGAAAGCAGGCTAACAATTGTATATACATTAACAAACAGTTTGTGGAGGCTTGAAAGGTTGCTATTTCCAACAGTTGAAGCCTTCTCCACCAAAGCTAGAGTAGATGGAACCCATAGCTAACCAAGTTGCTTTAGGCTCTAGGGTAGAAAATTCCATAAGTACTGGCCCTGTGAGCTGCAGTTTGACATATCTGAAGATCTTGTTATATGTGAAGATTTACAGAGTATCAACAGAAAATCTTGGATACCCTGGATAAAGCCCTACATAATAAAACAGATGCTCACCCCACTCCCACCAGTAAGTTTGGTACATGCAATTCCATCAGTTCTGTTCTACTACTATGTGTCTACAATCATTTTTAAAATCTTTTCATTGCAGTAGATATATGTCCCCAAACAGTGGGGAGAGTGTCTTTACACTTTATGTAAGTGTCATTATTTTACTGTGGAACTCAACCGATGGGGGGAATTTAGTGTCTTAGGACACTTTCACTCGGCTTCTGGATGGAACCCCATGCCAGCCATCACATGACTTCAAATGACTTCCAACTAGGGTGAAAGTGTCACCAGAGGCTTCCTCCACAATACAGGCAGGCCCGGATTACCATAAGGCCACCCTAGGCCAGGGCCTAAGGTGGCACCTTTGGGGGGGCAGCAGGTCCGGACCCCCCAAAAAAAGTTTTTTAAAAAATTCAAAAAATATTCAAAAAAAATATTCAAAAAAATATATTTTTTAAAAAGGGTGCATGCGCGCGGTGGTGTAAGCCCCATCCACGGTTGCCCCCTCCTTTGCTCTGCTCCCCTCGGCTCTGCCCCTGCCCTCGGCTCCACCCTGGCTCCGCCCACTGCCTCCTCTCCGGCGTGAGGAGGAAGGAACGCCCCACCCCCGGAGCTGATGCGGGGCCTCCCTATGGCTCCTCCCTCCCTCCTAAAGCCACATTTCGGCCACTACTCAGGCCGGCATAGTGGCTTTAGGAGGGAGGGAGGAGCCGGCGAGGAGGCGGGGGCAGAGCTGGGGGCGGGGCTGGGGTGGAGTGGGGAGGAGCCGGGAGTGGGTGGGGTGGAGCCAGGGAGGAGCCGGGGTGGGGCGGAGCCAGGGGCGGGGGCAGAGCCTTCAGCCTAGGGCGCCAAAAGGGCCTGATCCGGGCCTGAATACAGGCAGTTTCCTATGTTGTGCTGGCTCCAATGGACCTAGCATGGCTCCTCTCTGGGAGGGCAACGCTTCCTTCACGTGATGGAGAAAGCTGCAACAGATTCACCCCACTGCCCCTCTCAATTTACCACAATGGCAGCCGAAGTGAGACTCTTCACCTGGTCTTTGTGATGAGGCCCTTTGCCATCATATGTAACAGGACATGAACATCCACACATATATGTATCCACAGGAAGGTGATACCAAGGGGCCATTGTATATCATCCATAAAGTTAATACAGTAATGGGTTACAAAAACAAAATTCCTAGTAATTTCAAAAAGACAGGCTTTTGTATAGATGCCCAAGCAATTAAGCACATTCAAGGTGTTCAGTGTTCAAGAAATTTTAAATTTGGTATGTGATTGAAATGTATACCATTTTGTTTGGAATGTTTTCTGATATCTAAACAATATAAACCACAGTGCAATGTGAGAAGGTCTTACTCAGCTCAGCTTTCCTGAAACACTCTCCCAGATGCGGAAAGGTTTATTGCTGAAACTAATTCCAGAATTATAAAGATAAAATTAGAACTAACTCGATTTTAGGGATATTTTCCCAAGCTGATTCATTTATATGCCTGGAAAAAACATTTTAGATGAAGGGAATCTAATAATGTGTGGGGAAATGGCTTCGGGAAAGCAAATTACAAAATCTTACACAACACTGGAAATGTGATTCATTAGCATGGTTGCCTTTTACTTAAATGATCTTTAGATAGTTTTTATGCAAATAAAAACATGAAGTCAAGCCAGAATATTATTTAGAACCTGATAACTCTCTTATTAAATCATTAGATTCTGATTAGTTACAAAAATGTGATTATTGTATAGCATATTGTAGTATTTCTGTAATTTTAACTCTGGTACTGTATATTAATTAATCTGAAATGATGCAGGCTCATGAGAACAACCTCTCTGGTGAAGGGTGGGAAAAATGACTGGCATGCTCGCTGGGGGATTCTGGGAGTTGTATCCAAAATGTAACTTTACCAACTTCTACACTTAGGAAATACCTACTAGTGGGACATCTTCCAGCCCAGAGATACATGAGAATCCATGAGAAGTAGTATTGCAGAGATTTAAAGCACCAACTTGTTTCTTGAAAGATAACCCCAAAAAACCTCCTTTTATTCCTTGTTGTGTGAGAACACACCAAGTTAAAACTGGATCATATGGCATAATGGAATATGAATGGGTGAATCCAGTGTTTTTCAACCTTTTTTGAGCCAGGGCACATTTTTTACATTTACAAAATCTAGGGGCACACCACCAACTAAAATGACACTCTAACACAGTAATACATATAGTTAATATGTTTATAAATGCATTTATACACTCAGTGTGAAACCTGGGCCTGTTTCGATGAGCACAACATAGATATCCTGGCAGGAATGGCAGAAAGACACACACAAAGGTCTTGCTCAACAGCTGGGAGTTATAGTTCACCCACAATCAAAGAGCATTCTGATCTCCACCAATGATGGCATGGAATCAAACTTCCCACACAGAACTACCATAACCAAGAGAAAATACTATAAGATTTTGGTGGGCATTGACCTTGAGTTTTGGAGTTGTAGTTCACCTATATCCAGAGAGCACTGTGGAGGGGAGGGGGGAAGATGTGGGGCGAGTCTGCGCAGTAGCGCCCGCACGGGTCACATCTTCCTCCCTCCCCCCTCCCACAGAAGCGGCAGCGTGAGCAAAGTGAGGCAAAGCAAGCAGAGCGAGGCTGGGAAGAAGGGAGCCCGAGTGGAGAAGAAAAAGTGTTTGGCAGGAGGGGGAAGAAAGGGTATTGGAGGTTCCAATTTCCCACGGCACACCTGATGATCGCTCACGGCACACTAGTGTGCCACGGCACACTGGTTGGGAAACACTGGGTGAATCTATCAATTTTCCTTTCATCCAGTTTCTAATCCTTTTCAACAATATGTTCATTTTTGTCCTGATTTGGCATGAATTTGTGGGATTTTTTTTAAAAAAGCAGAAACTTCTGTGAATGTTTCTAAAACATGAATAGTTTGCCCTAAATATGCTGTTATTGTCACTTTTGTACACATTTATATGGAGAATTCTGTACTAGACCTGTGCGCAGTACTTGTTTCTCCCATTTAATTCATTTTTTTCTTCCTTTCATTTCTTCCAGGAGCTCAATATGAAAGCAAGCTGTTTTAAGAGAGTTGCCTCAAACAGTTGGGAAATATGGTTTGCACGTTGGTTTGGGAAGATTGGGGAAGTTAACATAAAAATGCAAATTTTTAGTTTGGATGGAGGGGCCGTTCAGATTAAGATTGATCAGGTATACTGGGAAAAGGCTACTCTTTTGCCATGCCATAGTCACACAAGATGCCCCAAATCCAATTGTGAATTTAATGTTTTTATTAGGTGTTTTAATTCTTATATTTAATGTTTTAAATCTCTTTTTTCTTATCTTATAGTGAATTGTCCTATTGATTTTATGCCTAGTTATGTGGTGTTGATTTGTGATTTGGTTCACATATGTAAGGCATTGAGTTTTGCCATTATTTCTGTGAAAACCATTTTGAGTCCCCCTAAAGGTGAGAAAAGTGGTATATAAATACTGTAAATAAATACATAAATTGCAGACAACTATGCAATATATTTACACCTCTTAATCCCTTTTCCTGTTGTGTCGTATCTTTTAGATCAATGTTTCCCAACCTGTGTGCCGTGCTACACTAGTGTGCCGTGAGCCATCATCAGGTGTGCTGTGGAAAATTGGAACCTCCAATACCCTTTCTTCCCCCTCCTGCCGAACACTTTCTTATCCACTCAGGCTCCTTTCTTCCCTGCCTCGCTCTGCTCGCCTTGCCTCACTTTGCTCTGGGGTGAGTCTGAGCAGTAGCGCCCGCATGGGTCAAGTCTTCCTCTCTCCCCCCTCCCCTCCTGAACACATTCATGCTGCCCCCTCAGATCAAAATGGCGGCAGAAGCGGCAGTGTAGAAGAAAAAGTAAGTGTTCAGCAGGAGGGGGAACAAAGGGCGTGAAGGGGAAGGGGGAGGAAGAGGTCTCTGTCAAAAGCTGGCATGGGCAAACTTGGACCTTCCAGGTGTTTTGGACTCCAACTCCCACCATTCCTAGCAGCCTCAGGCTTTTTTCCTTTCCCCCTTCAGTCATTTAAGCAGGAAAGGGACTCAGGCTGTTAGGAATGGTGGGAGCTGAAGTCCAAAGCACCCAGAGGGCCGAAGTTTTCTCATGCCTGTTTTAGGGACCTTAAAGTGCTGAGCCTCCTTCCAACATTGTGCTTCTGGATAGAAAACAAACAACAACATAACATAACATTGTTTGAGTTCACAGTGCTCTCTGGGTGTAGGTGAACTACAACTTCCAAACTCGAGGTCAATTCCCAAGCAAACCCTTTCAGTACTTTCTATTGGTAATGAGAGTTCAATATGCCAAGTTTGGTTCAATGCCATTGTTGCAAGAGTTCAGGGTGCTCTTTGATTGTGTGTTAACTATAAATCCCAGAAACTGTAACTCCCCAATGTCAAGGTCTGTTTTCCCCAAACTCCATCTGTGTTCACATTTGGGCATATTGAGTATTTATGCCAAGTTTGGTCCTGATCCAACACTGTTTCAGTCCTCAGTGCTCTCTGGATATAGGTGAACTACAACTCCAAAACCCAAGGTCAATGCCCATCAAACTCTTATAGTATTTTCTCTTAGTTATGGGAGTTCTGTGTGGGAAGTTTGTATCTTTCTGCCATTCCTGCCAGGATATCTATGTTGTCATCGAAACAGGTCCAGGTTTCACACTGAGCGTATAAATACATTAAAAAAACATATCAGCTATATGTATTACTGTGTTAGAGTGTCATTTTGTGTCATTTTGGTTGGTGGTGTGCCTCAGGATTTTGTAAATGTAAAAAATGTGCCGCGGCTCAAAAATGGTTGAAAAGCACTGTTTTAGATAGTAAGCCTGAGGGTACTGACTGTCTCATTATTATTCTTTGTAGGTCACTTAAGGAGACTTTTCCATCCAAGGATATACTGTATATATATTTGTATTTGCTGAATTCTTCAATTATGCTAAATATTGCAGGTAGAATTGACATTTAATTCAAGTTCCAAGTTTAATCCTTTTTTAAAAACCCAACAAATACAGATACAGTTAATAAAAGTATTTTTTTTAAACCAGAAGAATAAGAACCAAAGATCTGAATTCCTCCTGCCATGTCTGAAATGGAGGGTTGGACCATATGTCATTCCAAATTAAGTTTTCTTAGGCTGCTCTGAATTTCTTAGATATGACCTATGAACTTGAAGTCACAAGTTATTAATGGTTTCTAAAGCTAAAAGAACTTCGGAAAGAGGCCAGAGGGCAACAGCTATTTTCTGTTTAAGAACAAAACATCACTGAATTTAAAGGAAATACAAACTCAAGGTAAAACAGATTTTTTTTTCTGAGATAGTATACATGCACTATTTCTTCAGTCATAGAGATATGTTTTCACTAGCTGAAGGAAATATTTGCTATGTATTTTGTAATAAATATAGGAAATAAATGCTGTCATGGGACAGTTTCGCTCTACAGATGAATGGGAATAATATGTATGTCTATGTTAAGCATAGGACAACACAAGTCTAATAATATTGTGCTTTTTAAACAAAAGTGCTGCTCATTCTTCATTAAGAAGATGGTAAACCAATGAGGAAGGACAATAAGGTCTTGTAAGTTGTGTATAATGGTTCAGTTGATACAAGCTGAGTGCAAAACAGCTCTGCTAATTTAAGATCTAGCTGTAAATTATACATATCCTTCACTTCTGAAAAAGTGTAATGCATACCATATGCCATCATCAGGGGAATAGGCACGACTGGGAACAACAGAATTAAACTACAACTGTCAACAAACCTTGAAGTAATAGGAACTCCAAGGATGAGGTTGCCAAAACACAGAGCTTACATCCACATCAAGGGATTGTCTAGTCACAGGGTATGAAAGCAATGCTAGGTCAGAAATTAGGAAACATGTTGAGTTGTAAAACTGATTAAGAGGGGCACAAACATGTTTTTAGTTGGGATCAGTCATTGGAAAATTAAAAGGGATTCTTTACCATTAGTCATTCTATGGTTCAGAGAATAAACTCTGGTTATTTTGCAGAGATATAAGAAATAACTCATTATGTTGCATGCTTTTTGTTACTTTTTTAAAGTAAAAATTGATACGAGGGTGATGACAGAATACACACAGACATATATAGGAGACTCTCAGTTAACTGGTGACATGGGGATAGTGGATAAATGTAGCCTTTGGTTACTTGAGAGTTGGTTTTAAATACACCTACCGTGTTTCCCCGAAAGTATGACACCCCCGATTGTAAGACGTATCGGGGGCTTCCATCCTCCTCCTCTTCCTCCCAGCAGCGCCTTCTCCCTCTCGCCGGTTCCGCCCCCTCCCTTTAGTGAAGGGAGGAGGGGCGGAGCCACCGCCAGCGAGAGGGAAGAAAGCGCCGACGAAGTCCGCCCGCACGGCGGCTCAGGGCGTCTTTCCCCGCCGCCGCCCCGCCGCCCGCTTCAAACGGGAGCCGGGCGGCGGCGAAAGCGCCTGAGTCGCCCTGGGGCGGGACTTCCTCCGCGCCTTCTCCCTCTGCCCGGATCCGCCCCCTCCCTTCAGTGAAGGGAGGGGGCGGATCCGGCGAGAGGGAGAAGGCGCCGGCGGAAGTCCCGCCCGCACGGCGGCTCAGGCGCCTTCTCTAACGGTGCTGGGAGGAAGAGGAGGAAGGCGCTGCTGGGAGGAAGAGGAGGAGGATTCCGGGCCCCTTTTGAGCCCCTCTGGGAGCCTCTCGTCACCCAGCCAGGAAGCCACGCCATGCCGCCTCGAGGTGTTTACTGCCTTACTTTCAGGGTACCGTCGGCTAATGTAAGCCGTACCCCGAAAGTAAGCCGTAGTGGGGATTTTGGGGGTCAAAAGAAAGTAAGACGCTGTCTTACTTTCGGGGAAACATGGTACTTAATACTATAACTCATACTATACCATAACATACACTTTGTATTCATTTGATATTGATTCTGGGCACCACAATTTATGTGAGAAGTTGACAAGATAGAATGTGTCCACAGAAGGGTGATTAAATGATCAAGGGTCTGAAGAACAATCCCTATGAGGAACAGCTTAAAGATCTGAGCATGTTTAGCCTGCAGAAGAGAAGGCTGAGAAGAAACATGATAGCCATTAGGGGTGGTTGATCCATCAAAAATTTGTTTCTAAACTCGCGTGGGGGGAATTGTCATCGGTGGTTCGATATAGAAATTGTTCCCAAAAAAATCCGTAAAATTTTGTTATGGAAATGTAATTATTAACAAAAGTTCGTTATTATTTCCTGTTAGTTCTCAGCAGGGAAGGAGGTGGGGATGTCCTCCACACCTCCTTTCCTGTTGTGCTGAGAACTAACGCATGTCAAGGCTTGACGCGCTTTAGATCTTAGCAGGGAAGGAGGAGTGTCCGCACATCCTTCCCTGCTAAGAACTAAAGCGCGTCAGCGCTCCTCCCTCCCTGCTAAGACCTACAGTGCATCAATGTTTGACGTGCTTTAGGTCTTAGCAGGGAAGGAGGAGTGTCCGTGCCTCCTTCTCTGCCAAGAACTAAAGCGCGTCAAGGCTTGACAGGGTTAAGTTCTTGGCAGGGAAGGAGGCACGGAGGGCATCCCTCACGTCCTCCTTCCCTACTGAGAACTCAAGAGATTCGGAGGAATTTCCTCCTGTTCTCCAGGCTCTCACTCCGCTTGTGAGGGAGAGCCTGGGGCAACGGAGGAAAGCTCGGCCGGGCTGCTTCCAAAGCGCCCGCCTCAGCTCTCAACTGATGAGAGGAGAAAGGAGGGTGCTGCTGCCCTCCAGTCTCCTCTCGCGAGTTGAGAACTGAGGGGGGGGGGGAAATGACCTAATAACGTGACCTTTACAAAAAAAATGGCGATCCCGGGTTCGGTTTTGAAACTTCACTTCCGGGTTGGATGCTGAGGGTCGATATAGGGTCAAAATCATTTCAAATACAAAATATTAACGGGTTTCAAAGTATTTAAATTGGAGATATCCACCCCTAATAGCCATGTATAAATATGGGAAGGGAAGTCATAGGGAGGAGGGAGCAGGCTTGTTTTTTGCTGCCCTGGAAACTGAGATGCGGAACAATGGCTTCAAACTACAGGAAAGGAGATTCCACCTGAACATGAGGAAGAACTTCCTAACTGTGAGAGCTGTTCAGCAGTGGAACTCTCTGTCCCCGCAGGCATGTCGGGGAGGCAGGCCCCCCCGTAATTCCAGGTTGGGAAGACTGGCACATTATTTAAACTGTTATGATATCATGGATCACCATGCCCATATGAGGGGTATTGGGATAACGATACAAAAGGTTTGCTAGGGTAGACCCTCTCTCACTCAGGCTCAGCCCCTCCTGAATCAAACTCAGCCCCTCCCGAATCAAAATCCTGGCTACGGCCCTGCGTGGAGGCTACTTCTTTGGGGGCTTTTAAACAGAGGCTGGATGGCCATCTGTCAGGGATGCTTTGAATGCGATTTTCCTGCTTCTTGGCAGGTGGTTGGTCTAGATGGCCCACAAGGTCTCTTCCAACTCTATGATTGATTCTATGATCTTAATAAATATTGAAATACAGTAATTAAAAGAAAAGAAAGACAAACGTAATATAACCCAATTTTAGTATATTATAAAAACAGCTTTCTGAATGCAATATGCAATTTTATTTAAATGGCAGTCAATAAACCTTTCAGCTTAATGAACTTCACTAATATGGTGCGTTAAATGTGGGCTTATTCGCAGTGCAATGTGTCAAATTTAAAATTACATTTCTACTAAAAATGTTTTATTTAAAGTTTTATTTTTTGCTAGTTGCTTGGGAATTCTGGGATTTGAGTTCCAGTTAATTGAGAGTATACTGGACACACACTCACACATATATACATGTGCATGTATGCACACAATCCTAGTTTGACTTATCCATGAATCAATGTAAGTACTGTACCTTTACTCTTTGTGAAAAAAGTAACTTTTCTTAATACAATGGCAAAAGGTGAGAGTTCAGTCTATTTCAGGAGAAGCTAAAAGAAGCAATACCACCCCACTACTCTCCCTGCCACCTTGCCATTTCTGGCTTTTGTATGTCAAGATAGGAAAATGGCAGAAGTCAGGGAAAGCTGGCCCTAAGACAGTGCTATCACTTTCGCCTCTCCATGGAATGGATCTGTGTTTTCTTATGCCTGTTTGCCTCTCCCACACATTGCACAGCCAACTTTTGCAACAACAGCAAAAACAATACATTTATTACATGCCTTTTCATGCATCCAATCTTTTAAGGTGAGAACAAAATTATAGCTAATTGGATTTTTAAAAAAATTATTTGGCATCATTTCAATTTGTTTCATCTTCACATTTGGACCGGTTGAAATGTTTCATAATGTGTTGTTGTTTATTCGTTCAGTCGTTTCCTAGTCTTCGTGACCTCAGGGACCAGCCCACACCAGAGCTCCCTGTCAGCCGTGGCCACCTCCAGTTCCTTCAAGATCAAGCCAGTCACTTCAAGGATAACATTCATCCATCTTGCCCTTGGTTGCCCCCCACTTCCTTTTTCCTTACATTTTCCCCAACATCATTGTCTTCTCCAAGCTTTCCTGTCTTCTCATTATGTGGCCAAAATACTTCGTCTTTGCCCCTAATATCCTTCCCTCCAGTGAGCAGGCGGGCTTTATTTCCTGGAGTATGAACTAGTTTGATCTTCTTGCAGTCCAAGGCACTCTATGAATTTCCCTCCAACACCACAGTTCAAAAATGTCTATCTTCCTTCACTCAACCTTCCTTATGGTCCAGCTCTCGCCTCCATAGGTTAGTACGGGGAATACCATTGCTTTAACTATGCGGATCTTCGTTGCCAGTGTGATGCCTCTACTCTTCACTATTTTATCAAGATTGGTTATTGCTGGTTATTGCTCACTCCAATCTTGATCAATACGTGTAAGAGTAAGAAACTCTACCCGGGGTCTTCCTAACCAGTTCCCGCGGGGGGAAAAGTACCAAAAATAAATCGCTAAGAGTGAGACAAACTAAAGATAGAGATGTCAACACCAAAACCCAAGATGGACAAAGACAAAGAAAAGAGAATAACCGGACAACAAGGAAGAAAAGAATCCATAACGGAGGACTTCACCATGAGAGATATAATGAGAGAAATCATGAAGATCCAAGCTGACGTCCAACAAATCCAAACAGATGTCCAACAGATCCAGGAAAAACAGGAAACGCAATACAACAATATTAGAGTGGAGATGGCGGAACTCAAAAAAGATTTGAAAGAAGAAATGAAGATAGCCGTAAAGGAGGAACTATCAGTAATGCAAAAGGACATCGATATGCTAAAGCAGGGGAGAACTGAATGCATTAAAGAGAATAAGGGTATTATAAAACCAAATAAAAAAAGGGAATTACGACATTATTTCTTTACAAGAAACACATATTAGACACAAACACAGCAAATTCCTAATTCAAAACCAATTAGGAACAGCCTACTTTTCCCTGAGCGGGGGAAAAAAAGAGGAGTGGTAACCTACATTAGCGATAAGTTAGTCTCCAAACAAGCTTTTAAAGACCAAGATGGAAGGTTAATAGGAGTGAGCGTGGAAAGAGGTGGAACTAGTCTATTGATTTGTAACATCTACGCTCCAAATGGGGCGAAAAATGAATTTGTAGAGCTCTTGAGTTCTAAAATAATGGAGCAAGAGTATGATCAGCTGCTCATTCTAGGAGACTTCAATGGCGTAATCGATAGTAACCTGGACAAAACAAAGAAAGAAGGAAAAAAGGAAATAAAGGTTAAATCAGAACTTTCGAAGAGTTTCAAGAAGTGGTTAGAAGATCTAGGAGTCAAAGACATTTGGAGACACTACCATAAGAACGAACGTGATTTCACCTACTATTCAAACCGCCACAGAACATGGTCCCGTATCGATATGGTCTGGGGTTCATCAGAATTGGTGTTAAAAACTGTAAAATCCAAAATACTCCCCAAAGTAAATTCGGACCATGCACCGGTGGAGATCATGGTGAATGGGGAAAAAGAGGCTGGAAAAATATTTAGGTGGAAATTGGACGAAAACCTCCTCAAAGATCAGAAAGATCAAGAGAAAAATTTAGAGCTCCTAAAGGAATTTTTCAAATTCAACTTAATAGAGGAAACACCGCTAGATGTTGTATGGGACGCTTCTAAAGCGTACATGAGAGGGCAATTCATCCAACAAAAGGCTTGGAAAATCAAGACCAGAAATGCTAGACGCAAAAAAATTGAAGAGGAAATTATTAAAGAGGAGAAGGAATTAAAGAAGAACCCCAACAATAAGAGAGCGAAGATGCAACTGGACATACTATATAAACAAATAGACACAATCCAACTTGAAGAAGTGGAAAAGAAACTAAAATTCCTGAAACAGTACCACTTTGAGAATGCCAATAAAATAGGGAGGTGGCTCGCATGGAAGACCAAGAAAAGAAAGCAAAAACAGGCTATTACCAAGATCGAGGAGAATGGGAAAATCCTAGTTCAACAAAAAGATATAGAAAAAGAGTTTGTCAAATTTTATAAGAATCTCTATGCGGACGGCAACATTCCTAAAGAAAAAGTTCTTCACTACTTAGGGAAACAAAAGATCAAAAAAATCTCGGACTGCCAAAGAGAACTCTTAAACCAAAAAATAACGGCAGAAGAAGTGAGACAAGCGGTCAGAAACCTGGCGCCACATAAGGCACCAGGCCCTGACGGTTTTACCTCAGTATACTATAAAACCCTGATCGAACCAATACTAGCCCCAATGATCCAGCTTATGAACAACGTGCTAGAAGAAAGGAAGATGCCAAGTTCATGGCGACAGTCAAACATAACATTGATTCCAAAAGAATACCAGGATCCCACCAAGGTGAAGAATTACCGTCCGATTGCTTTATTAAATACGGACTATAAGATCTTTGCAGGAATACTAGCCAAGAGGCTAAAGGCAGTTCTAGAAGATAGGATCCATATGGACCAAACAGGGTTCTTACCAGGGCGCCAAATCAGGGACAATACTCGCACAATACTTAACATCATTGAGTACTATGACAAACATATTCAAAAAGAAGTCGGTCTCCTGTTCCTTGATGCAGAAAAGGCCTTTGATAAGGTTAATTGGGGCTTCATAATCGAATTGGCCAAAGAAATGGACCTAGGTTTT
Organism: Anolis apletophallus; assembly: GCA_030556195.1. Classification (NCBI taxonomy): domain Eukaryota; kingdom Metazoa; phylum Chordata; class Lepidosauria; order Squamata; family Anolidae; genus Anolis; species Anolis apletophallus. Next base: position 66,266,589 of record JARBWK010000009.1, read on the forward strand.
TATATTACCAACGCTATAAAAGCAATTTACGACCATCAAGCGGCAAGAGTTATTGTCAATGGCAACTCCTCAGAAGAAATAAAGCTAGCAAAAGGCACCAAACAAGGTTACCCTCTCTCTCCTTTGATTTTTATCTTAACCCTGGAAATTCTGCTAGAGAGCATAAGGAAAAACACCGAGATCAAAGGTTTACGAATAGTCAACAATAGTTTTAAGACTATAGCCTTTGCAGACGATTTGGTCTGCGTGATTGAAGATCCCTTAACACAATGGAAGAAATGGTGGAGCGAGATAGAATCGTACGGAAGAGTCGCAGGGCTAACAATAAACAAAAATAAGACCAGTTTTTTAACTAAAAATATAAGTAATAAAAAGAAGGAAGAGCTTCAACAATTAACAGGAATCCAGATTGCAAAGAAAATAAAATACCTGGGTCTTCATATTACGCCGAGCAATAATCAATTATTGCAGAACAATTATGATAAAAAATGGAAGGAAATCAAGGATAAAATGAAGAGTTGGGAAAAATTAAAATTATCCCTCCTGGGCCGTATAGCCATAATCAAAATGAATGTTCTCCCAAACGTTTTATACCTATTCCAGACTCTCCCAATTTTAAGATCAAAGATCACAATAAATAAATGGAAAATAGACATTAATAAATTTATATGGCAAAATAAGAGAGCAAGAATTAAGTATTCATACCTAACGGATGACACTAGAAGGGGAGGCTTAGCCCTCCCAGACCTCCATTTATACTACGAGGCTGCAGCTCTAACATGGGTGAGGGACTGGGCTACCCTCAAAAAGAAAAAAATATTGGCGCTAGAAGGCGAGGGCCTATGTAGGGGGTGGCATGGATACCTGTTGAGAGAAAAGGCAAAAGTGGAAAAAAAATTTAATAACCATTTCGTGAGATCGGCGCTACTCAAGACTTGGAACACATACAAAAATCGATTACATCTAAAAATGCCACTTTGGTTTTCACCAAACGAGGCAGAGCAGAAAAAGGAAATTCCATATTCGAGATGGCTCCGATACGACTCCCTCTTAAAAATTAAACATCAGGAGGTAACCCTAAAATCGTTGGAGGAGGTCCATTTAGTCGAACCCAACATAACTTGGTTCCAGTACTGGCAGATCAATGAGAATTTCAAAATCGACCAAAAAAAAGGTTTCGAGACGAAAGAAACCTTCTGGGACAAGATTATGAAATCGGAAAAAAAGTTAATTGGGAAAATATACCAACAATTGCTCCTTTGGGCTACGGAGGAAGAACAAGTCAAGGATGTGATGATAAAATGGGCAAGAATGGTGGGTCACACCATCGACTTCTCACAATGGGAAACAACTTGGAATAAGAAGCTTAAGTATGCGTATGCAAACGAAATTAAAGAGAACTGGGTTAAAATGTTCTTTTTCTGGTACTTAACGCCAGAAAAATAGCAAAATACAGTAAAGGGAAGACTAGCGAAAAATGCTGGAAGTGTGGGAAAAGCATAGGAAACTTTTTCCACCTTTGGTGGGAATGCAAAATTGTAAAAAAAAATTGGTGGGGAGTCTATCATAAAATGAAGGAAATTCTTAAACTAAGCTTTGATTTTAGACCGGAGTACTTTTTGTTGGGGATGACTGATTTTCAAATCAATGAGAATGATGACAAGGTCTTTTTTTATTTAACCACAGCGGCAAGAATTTGTATTGCCCGTAAATGGAAAAGTAATGAAGCAACTACGTTTAATGATTGGACATTAAAGTCCTTAGACATCATGAATATGGACTTGCTAACACAAAGACTAGCCAGAAACAGGAACCTATCAAGAAATACTAACTGGGATAAATTCATTCAGTTTATAAGGAAAAGTAAATACAAATATGTGGAATGATAATATAAAAGCAACATGGATGGTGACTCCAGACACAAGGGATAAAGGACTCAGTAAGAATCCAAGGGTCCGCATGAAATCGCAGTGCGATATGGAACTAGGGCATGAGAGAAACCACAGCTGTCACTAAGCGACTAGGAAGTCAAGAAACCTCTATGTGGGGGAGGGGATGAGTGGACGGAGGCGATGTACTGTCATCGTTGGGTGGTTAGTGGATGTGGAGGTGGTGGGTTGTATGACTGTTATCCAGTGTACGTCTTTTTTTATGTTCAATAAAAATCTTTTTAAAAATAAATAAAAAAAAAGATTGGTTATTGCTCTCTTCCCAAGAAGTAAATGTCTTCTGATTTCCTGGTTGCAGTTTGTGTCTCTAGTAATCTTTGTGTCTGGAAATACAAAGTCTGTCACTGCCTCCATGTTTTCTCTCTGTTTGCCAGTTATCAATCAGTCTGGTTGCCATAATCTTAGTTTTCTTGATATTTAACTGCAGTCCGGCTTTTCACTTTCATAATGTACAGATATATATTATGAAACATTTCAACTTGTGCAAATGGCTAAGTATATAAAATCCAATTGCTTAGACAAACAATAAACAGATACAATATCAGAGCACCATAATGTAGATATATATTGTCACACAGATTAAAGGAACAGTGTGAAATCAACCAAATAGGTTTGGGATTTTTATTTTAAATTTTTTTTAATTTTTTTTTAAATTTTGTATTTTATTTTGTATTAATTTGTTTTGTTTATATTTCTTTTGATGTTATTATTTGCTGTATGTATTTTATTTTGATTTGTTATAATTGTTGGGCTTGGCTTCATGTTAGCTGCCCTAAGTCCCCATTGGGGAGACGGTGGTGGGGGTATAAATAAATAAATAAATACTATTATGTCTAGCTCCCTTCATGATAAATAACTGTACTGTATTTGGCATTCTTTAATACATTCCAAAGATTTCCCCATTACACATTTCCTCAAAGTTTTATTTTATGTCCTGATAATGGGATAGCCTAAAATAGAAATAAGCATTTTGGCAATAAAGATGCGTTAACTACAGCAAGTCTTAGACCACATTTTGTCGATGTGATGAAAATGTTTTTTTATTTATGGTGACAGAAAGTAATGCATATTTGACTTATTAACTACGACTGGGGGTGTATGAGGAAAGGAGGGGGGGAAAGGATTGATAAGAGTACAGCTGTAAAAATGAACAAGTGCTGACAAAATCGATTTTTAAATGTCTTAAAGCACCGTTTAAAAGTAACCTTCAGTGGTGACTAAAATGTACTTGTTGCACCAACAAAGTAGCATTGTTTGCATTACTTTTGTACTGTCACTTTTGTTAGAAATCCCGCTATTGTATTTAATTCCATTGTTTGCAGCCTGTTGCTTTCAGGCATGTAGCTGGGGGAGGGGGGGGGCTTAGAGGGCTTCAGCACCCCCCCCCCGAAATTCTCAGGGTGGTACATTATTTAAACTGTTATGTTTATTCATATCATGATCTGATCACCATGCTCATTATATCCCACATTCATGGGGTTATTGGGATAACAATACAAAAGGTTTGCTAGGGTAGACCCTCTTCCACCCAGTCTCAGCCACCCCCCGAACCAAACTCAGCCCCGAATCAAAATCCTGGCTACGGCCCTGGTTTCAACCCTTGTCAGATTGTTTAGTGCCAAGGAATTCAGTTCATCAGGAAATTGAAAAATATTCCCTATACACACTCTCCCATAAAGAAAAAGTGGAATAGTGACTGTAATGATGGATTGGGGTTTTGAGGTTCCAAATTCTACTCTCTACTGAGTGAAGAAACAGACTGGAAGCTCACCTACACGAGTCACTTATTCAAGAGACTAGTTTGGAGAGCAATACTGGCCCCACTGGGTGGCTACACTGCCAATCTCCGTCCGGCAGCAGCAGTGAGGCAAACCACCCAGGCTTGAAACCAGCTTGGCTCTGTTGATCTGTCACTTTTATCTTGTTAGTCCCATTACTACTGCCAGGCTACCACAGAGCTCCAAAATGCTCCTGGTCATTTCCACAGGCCTTTGCTGATCCCCTCTCTCTCCATGGGTAGCATGGGCATCTTTGCTGATGTCAGCAAAGGTTCCTGGCAAGAGTCAGATCTTTGGAGCTCCATAGCCTTCTACCACACAATGGAAGGGCGACATAGACCAGATCCATTGCAGGGAAAAGAGGATTGTGGCACTGGCCCAACTGGACAATTGACCAGTTCAGATTAGAGCACGTCCAGGCTTATTCCCACAAATCTAAAGTGTGAGGCTGCTAATAAGTTTCGCTGAAACTCTGGAATTTCTATGATGCCACCTGGACGTTCAGAAGCAACTTCTGGTCTGATGCAGATTATAGGGCCAGTGCAGACAATTCCTAAGTGACCTTGGACCAATTACTGTCTTTCAGACTGACCTAACTTACATAGTTTTGTAGATGGAATGTGCAGTTAAACTGCATTATATGAATTTACACTGACCATATAATACAGTTTCAAACTACATTATATGGCAGAGTAGGTCCATTATCCATTATCTAGGCAGAGACCACAAGGGGGCGCTAGCCAGGATAGTCCATTTTGCAGGGGGTAGGGTTGAAGGTGTTAAACAAATTCCCAATTTTCCTGTTATTCCCCCACCCATGTCACTATTGTCAAAACAAGTCATTTATGACATGGGAAGGGGGGATAACCAGCTAAAACAGGGGAAATGGTTTTCCTCCTTCAAATCCCCACCACCACCAATACAATGGACTATCCTTCTCTATCTAGTCCCCCTTTTGGAGTCCGCTCAGATAATGGAACAGTACTGAATAAATAGGGCCCCCTGGTTGCGCAGTGGGTTAAACTGCTGAGCTGCTGAACGTGCTGACCAAAAGATTGGTGGTTTGAATCTGGGAAGCAGGGCAAGTTCCCACTGTTAGGCCCAACTTCTGCCAACTTAACAGTTTAAAAACATGCAAATGCAAGTAGGTACCGCTTCTGCAGGAAGGTAACGGCGCTCCATGCAGTCATGCTGGCCACATGACTTTGGACGTGTCTACAGACAACGCTGGCTCTTCAGCTTAGAAATTGAGATGAGCACCACCCCCTAGATTTGGACACTAGACTTAATGTCAGGGGAAACCTTTCTCTTTGCCTTACCAAATGAACAAACAGCAGCAAGTTACATATTATTTTATTGTAAACACCTTCCCATTAGAAAAAATAACATTACATAGATATCACCCAAAGAATTATATAACCTATTGTTTCCATTTGAGCATGTTACCTTCGTTTTTGAAGGCCTGTTACAATATAGTAAGAATGCTTCTGCTACTTGATAGGTGAGATGTAATTCAGTACTGTAACCTACAGCTTATATGAAGTGAATGGGGAAAGTTTGTGTTCCCTAGAACTCATTTCTAGTTCACAAGCAACCTTAAGGCATTTAAAAATTAAAATCAAAAGGTGAATCCCTTACCTTCATGGGGCAAAAATATAGGAAGGTGGTACCAAACATCTATCATTCTGCAAAGTTGCACTGCCATCTGCAGGCAACACCCAATGCATGCAACCAATGTATCTGTATTCTGCACTCATTCAGCAATCTACTTAGGAAGCTGAGAAAAAATACGACTAAAAATATTTCAAATATCTTTCAAGGTGACCATAACAGAAAATCACTTGATAATTCTATGCATTGTGCTTACATTCTACTCAGCAGGAATGCATTAACATATGACTGTTATGTTTTCTGATGAACTATTCGTGTGCTCCTTTAAATTCTGCCTCAATGACAATAACATAATCTAGATCAGTGTTTTTCAACCTTTTTTGAGCCGCAGCACATTTTTTACATTTACAAAATCCTGGGGCACACCACCAACCAAAATTACACAAAATGACACTCGAACACAGTAATACATATAGTTAATATGTTTTTAAATGTATTTATACACTCAGTGTGAAACCTGGGCCTGTTTCGATGAACACAACATATATATGACTTACTCTCACATACTTATACATGGCTATCATGTCTTCTCTCAGCCTTCTCTTCTTCAGGCTAAACATGCCCAGCTCTTCAAGCTGCTCCTCATAGGGCTTGTTCTCCAGACCATTGTGAAATTTCACCCGGAGTGAAACTTGTTTCCAGTTAACTATGGATGTCATGAAGCTGTTATAAACAGTTCCTGGGGGGGGGGGGCAGGCAACTCTCGGAAAATAGAGTAAAATAGTAAAAAAAAAACCAATTTCCAAGCGGAGAGGCTCAATTTGTATTTTGGAAACCTGTGAGGGGGCTGCTAAGAGAGGGGAGAGTGCCAATTTCCCACGGCACACCTGATGATCGCTCACAGCACACTGGTTGGGACTGATCTAGATCATTGTAAGGCAGTTGGCAAGAACTCATATTCCATTACTCCTGGGTTTTCCCCCCCAAAATTCAATTGTTAGCCCATTCATCAAATTACATTTTTCTTCTCTTCCCTGATACCAGCTTTGTGAAATATTCTATTTCCTAAAGCACCTCTTTAGTAACACAGTCACTTTTGTGAAAAGTATTTTACTGGTGGTTGTTGACTAGTCATATTCTCTCTTTGTTGACATGTCTTCAATGCACATTTGGCTTTTTCTAGTTCTAAACGCTGGATATAATTTAATTGCTCTTTTATTGTGACTATGTACTCTTTTAGGGGCGACATTTGTTTGCACATTCATTGCCTATATATATTTATAATAAAGAAAGTCTAAATAAATGAGCAGCGGAGGAAACTGAATTTTACGTAGTTTAAGCAAATGAATACGGCAGGAGCACAGTGCAGTTGAATACATGTCTATCAAAAGTAAACCTCATTACATTCAGTGGAGTTTATTTATTCTTAAACTCAAGTTTGAGAAATACGATAGTCATCTACAAATTTCAAAAGGGCTGTCATATCAAAGTTGAAGCAGGTTTGTTTTCAACTGCTACAGAAAGGAGGACCTAAACCAATATATTTATTCAAGCTTCAACAAAAGAATATTCCAATTAAACCCTAGGAGGAACTCTTTTGTTAGATGCTTATAAACAGAGTTCAGAGGTATTGTTCAGAGGGATTGTGGCCAGAACCACTGGGTTGTTGCAGGTTTTTTAGGCAGTATGGCCATGTTCTAGAAGCATTATCTCTTGACGTTTCGCCTGCATCTATGGTAGGCATCCTCAGAGGTTGTGAGGACCTCACAACCTCTGAGGATGCCTGCCATAGATGAAGGTGAAATGTCAGGAGATAATGCTTCTAGAACATGACCATACAGCCCAAAAAACCTACAACCCAGAGTTCAGATGGTTATCAAAGATGCTTTAGCTGCGGATTTCCTGCAGTGGCAGGATTTACATGTTTCTTGGGACCTCTTCCATCTCTTCAACCCTGAGATTCTAAGCAAGTGGGTGAAGTTCAGGCACCTAGATATTGAAGTCCTGTCTACCTTAGGCAGAAGAACCAGTGGTAAGGAATATTGGCCACTGCAGTGTAGCAACACCTGAAAGACCAGTTTGCCTATTCCTGAGATATAGGGTTGATGTCTAACTGTATGGAAGGTGGTTCTTGCTGCTGTGTGTGCCTTCAGGTTGTTTCCACCTTATGCTGACCTTATCACAGGATAGTCTTGGCAAGCAAGATTGGTTCAGAGATGATTTGGCTTTACCTTCCTCTGAAGTGGAATGAGTTGCCCAAGGCACTCAATGAGTAGCCATTACTGAGCTAATAGTTCAATGCTAAAACCATCAACTCTCATGGAAGATGGTGCTCTTAGCCAATAAGGAATGGAACTAGAATGTGGAACTGGATCAAACCCATCTTTCTCCATGAAAATATATATTTAATCATCAGTGTATACTTACCTGCAGCTCTCCTTGTTTCAGTTTCATTTTTAACAATATGATACACTTACTGCTTCATCACACTGACTAGAGCAGTGTTTCCCAACCAGTGTGCCGTGCGAGATCATCAGGTGTGCCGTGGGAAATTAGATTCTTATCTATCTGATGTCATGTATAAAGTTTGCTACTCTGTCTCCGGAACCTCAGCACGCGGGTCAATTTCTGGAAGGGCTGTGTAGTAGGGTGGACCTGTTTGGGCCCGTTCCCTTCCATTCTGCTCCGGTGGGAAGCACTTCCGGTCCAGTCCAGCCCAGTCCTGTTGGCGCTATGCAAGGTGTGAGTCAGAGAACAGTGGAGCCCGAGTGCTGAAGGCAGGCAAGCAGCCAGAGGGACAGGTAGGCAGGCAGGGAGTCAGCCAGTTAACGGGGGAAAGGAGGGAAGGGAACTCGTGGGAGAAATAGGGGTCCCCCAACGGCCATCCAGCCTGACCCCCTTCAGCCAAGCAGGAAGGCACCACCCAAGCCCTCCCGACAGATGGGCACGGAGACTCTGGCTATACATTAAGGCAGGCAGCATCTTTACTAAGGGCTTGGAAGGAGGTTTAGACTAGATATGGCCAAACTTGGGCCTTCCTCCAGGTGTTTTGCACTTCAACTAATATTGCGATATAATTGTTATAATACAATGTGGTATGTAATTGTTGTACTGTGACAATGACATAGTATGTTGTATTTGATATTATAGTAATATACGTATATTGTGTATACATATATTAATAATGTTGCAATGTAATGCAATATAACAATAATATACTATATAACTATATATTTTGTGTTCATTGAAAGAGGCCCAGGTTTCACACTGAGTGTATAAATACATTTAAAAACATATTAACTATATGTATTACTGTGTTAGAGTGTCATTTTGTGTCATTTTGGTTGGTGGTGTGCCCCAGCATTTTGTAAATGTAAAAAGTGTGCCGCGGCTCAAAAAAGGTTGAGAAACACCCGACTAGAGAATGAATCCCCTTAAAATCTGGTTTCTATCTCCTGCAGAATTCTGCGGTTTGTCGTTTAGTGAGGCTGTAAAAGCTCCTCCCTAAACTACAAACCCCAGAATTCTGCAGGAGGCATTATTTAGTTGTACTTCTCTTTTTTCTGATGTGAAGCTCAGAGATGGATTTTACATTTCAAGCATGCATTCGCATCCCATCCATTTCAATTGGACTTACTCCGACATAAATGGATGTAGGTTTCCACATTTCAAGTGTTTCCATGTGAGGCTTTAATCCGGCAATTACTCTGTCTCAAACAAGGAATTTTGTGAGAAATCCAAGCATCAGCTACCACTTGTAGCCCTTTCATGTACTGCAACTTTTTAAATGTGACTTTCTTAGAATAAATATCTGTAAAGGAGGAAAAGATGGAAAAAGTGCACTATATCTATGGATTTGCAGAACTGGAAAAGATCCTTCTGCAAAAACTCTTAGTCTTTCCCAAGTGCACAAATTCACATTTTCCTAATAATTGATGCATAGCATTGCATTTCCCCAGCCTAATCCCCTGGAAATTTATAATTATATTAAGAACATAAATGCCAAATAATTAATAACATAAATGTCAAAGCACCACTTTTTCGCCTTAGAGTCTGTACTGTATGAATGTCCTATATACCTGTAAACTGGCGTGAAATATCTTTTTTTGTCTTTAAAGATCATATTTCATGATTTCTCCCAAACAAACTGTTGCATAACATGAAGGATCAAGCCAAAATGACACAGAAAGATAAAGTATTGAGTCCTGTATGCAGTTATCTCCAGGTCTAACATCTTTTCCATCGTTTTCTAAGAAACTATAGGACAGATCATGAGGATATCTCAGAATATGTCGATAGCAGCCGGGTACATTCAGTTGCAATCTAGGAAGTCGGAAGTGGTCCATTTGAAGTCCATCTCGGGCCAGTCTTTTGTGATACCACTCACCCACTTTATTGGTGGGATACTGGACATTGTAACCAGCCATTGGCATAATGACCTTTGGGATGAAGAAGACAATGTGAATGTATCTTTTAAATAATTATTTATTTCATTTATTTGAAACGTTTATATTCTGCCCTTCTCATCCCGAAGGAGTCTCAGGGCAGAGCACAACATATAAACGGCAAGCATTCCATGCCAGAACATAAAATAACTATAAATATACACAAATACTAAAAACAGTTACATCTACTTTAAAAGGCCATCTCAAAATGTCATGCTGGGTCCAACCAGTGGAGTGGGTTTCCTATCATTGCTTTATTGAACTGTCCCAAAGGCTTGGTCTCACAGCCAGGTTTTTACCATATTTCCAAAGGACAGGAGAGAGGGGGCTGATTTATTTATTTATTTATTTGTCACGTTTCTATACTGCCCCTCTCACCGCGAAGGCGACTCGGGACAGTTTACACAAGGCAGTCTCTGCCTTCAATACAACACAAGCAAGCAAACAAAAATAACCATAACAAATGAACAATTAAAAACATACAATTGCAGTCTCAGCGTCATGCTGAAATCAGTTTCCGTCACATCGTCATCATTTCATATATCTAATTAAACCTTTATATTTCATCAGCAAATGCCTGCTCAAACAGCCAGGTCTTGACTTTCTTGCGAAATGTCAGGAGGGAGGGGGCCGATCTGATGTCTCTAGGGAGGGTGTTCCAAAGCCGAGGAGCCACCACTGAAAAGGCCCTGTCTCTCGTCCCCGCCTGACGCGCTTGCGAAGAAGGCGGGACCGAGAGCAGGGCCTTTCCGGATGATCTTAAACATCTCGATGGTTCATAGGGAGAGATGCGTTCGGACAGGTAAGTTGGACCCGAACCATTTAGAGCTTTAAAGGCTAAAGCCAGCACTTTGAATTGTGCCCGGTAGCAAACTGGCAGCCAGTGGAGCTGGCACAACAGGGGAGTTGTGCGCTCTCTGAATGCCGCTCCTGTTATCAACCTGGCTGCTGTCCGTTGGACTAGTTGCAGCTTCCGCACAGTCTTCAAAGGCAACCCCACGTAGAGAGCATTGCAGTCATCTATAAGGGATGTAACCAGAGCGTGGACCACCGTGGCCAAGTCAGACTTCCCAAGGTACGGGCGCAGCTGGCGCACAAGTTTTAACTGTGCAAATGCTCCCCTGGTCACCGCCGAAACCTGGGGTTCCAGGCTCAGCGATGAGTCCAGGATCACACCCAAACTGCGAACCTGTGGCTTCAGGGGGAGTGTAGCCCCGTCTAACACAGGCTGTAACCCTATGCCCTGTTCAGCCTTTCAACTCGTCAGGAATCTCGTCAGGAAGGGAGCTCCATAGAAGATGGCAATCACTGAGAAGGCCCTCTCTCTCCTCCTCGCCAAACGTGCCTGTAATGGTGACGGGGCTGAGAGCAGGGCCTCCCCAAAAGGTCTTAGTCTTTGCGGTGGTTTGTAAAGGGAGATGCAATCAGACAGGTAAACTGGCCAGGGCCGTTTAGGGCTTCATAGGCCAAAGTCAGCACTTTGAACTGTGCCCAGTAGCAAACAGGCAGCCAGTAGAGTTGACATAACATGGGAACCTACTTGTGTGAATATGGGAGATTTCAGGGCAAAGAGACAAAGGAAAGATGCTGGTTGAAGGAGAATGAGGGCAACATATAATACAGGAACTTAGACAAATCAGTCTTATGTATGGCCCATATTTCTTATCTTCACATTTTCCAATCATCTACTCTTGTGCATTGCTTTACAGGCTATCTGATATGGGCCATCAACAAAAACAAAACCTCAACATATATGCATTTCCAATATGCCAGGGATTTGGCCTAAAATTTGTGGCCGTGGAGTTCCTTCCTTCCTATACTAGAAACTTGCCATGGGCAAGCAACCATTGATGTGGGGTCTAGCACCACTTTGAGGAGCAGTGGCCTTGTAACAAATTTATGATTCTTAAACTAAAACATATGCAACAAACCCTAGTATTTCTGTATTAATACAAAGTAACACATATGATTTCCTCTAAACAAACTTACTTGATTTATTGTATACTTTTTGGCCATTTCTTCTTCAGATGTTATGACATGGACCTGGTAGGAAAAAGCCAACATAATTATTATAAAGTTTGGGACCCTTTCAAATAATCTTTATAGTGCAGTGTTTTTCAACCTTTTTTGAGCCGCGGCACATTTTTTACATTTACAAAACCCTTGGGCACACCACCAACCAAAATGACACAAAATTACACTCTAACACAGTAATACATATAGTTAATATGTTTTTAAATGTACTGTATTTATACACTCAGTGTGAAACCTGGGCCTGTTTCGATGAACACAACATATATATGACTTCCTCTCACATATTTATACATGGCTATCATGTCTTCTCTCAGGCTTCTCTTGTTCAGGCTAAACATGCCCAGCTCTTCAAGCCGCTCCTCATAGAGCTTGTTCTCCAGACCTTTGTGAAATTTCACCCTGAGTGAAACTTGCTTCTAGTTAACTATGGATATCATGAAGCTGTTATAAACAGTTCCTTGGGGGGGGGGGGGACTCTGGAAAAATCCAATAAAATAGAAAAAAAAACATTTCCAAGCAGAGAGGTTCAATTTGTTTCTTGGGGGCTGCTAGGAGGGGGGAGAGTGCCAATTTCCCACGGCACACCTGATGATCGCTCACGACACACTAGTGTGCAGTGGCACACTGGTTGGGAAACACTGCTATAGTGGATTTTATTATTAGGGTCAAGTTAACCAGGACCAAATTGGAAACCAACTATTCAAATTCGTTCCTCATTTATTCAATTTCTAATCTCAGAATATACATTAAATGGCAAAGAACATAAAATAACTGTTAAGTATCCTGAAATAACTTCAATAATTAAGAATATGTTAGCTTCCTGCTAGATTAAGACTGTTAGATACACACACACACACACACAAACACACATGTATACATAGACACACACACAAATTATACACCCCTTTCCCATATATTGAACAAAATAAAAATGTATCTATTTACAAATATCTATTCCATCTTTTGGTTGAGATGAAATATAATCAAGACAGTCATATATTTATTTGATTCTCAAACATGCATTGCAACACAAAGGATAAAATTAACACATCTTTTGTAGCAAGGTATCTGAGTAACCAATAATTGTACTTGCATAATGAAAGCAAATCCAATGCAACCCAAAAGTGGAACTACTCACTCACGAGTCCTTATCAATACTGTCCTGTTTACCTTGTCACTTGGTGCACAGCTTTCAGTATCTTCTGTAGAAAAGACCAGATCGCCAGTTACAACTCTTGTACCATAGATTTTAATCCGGTAGGACACAGCTTCATTCCAAATTTTGCTACAGTACGCATGAACGTAGAAAATACGCATGGAGTGAGGAATGCTGAGCCAGCCTTGTATACAACCCTCGTGATTTAAACCATAGCGGTTCAAAGCACGCAGTAACATCCTCTCTCTAACTTTAAAGTCAGGAAGCATTGCAAGAGTACCTTTTGCATCCTCTGAAAGACAGCAAAAAATTATTAAGGGTAGAGTTACACAATTTGCTTGCAAATCACACTTTCAAGGCTCAGCTGCTGATTCTTTTTGGCAGTTTAGGAGCCCCAAAGGGGAATAATTTAACAGAGAACGAGTGGCTTTTCTAAAAGACCTTTTTATCTGTTTTGTCTTCTTCAGGGAAGAATCTACCAACAGAAAAGAGGAGTTTCTTCCTCCGAAGAGGAAGTCCACTGAGGATGTCAAAAACGTGGCTTACGAACTCCCTTTCCAGGGGATTAAAATTGCCTTTTTGTTGACTTGAACTGAACATGTTTAGGGGAAATATTTTTTAAAGGGCTGTGTTTTAATTGTACTTTCTGAACAGATTTTTTAAAAAAAATCATTTAAAGCATGTAGTTTAAACTACCATATTTATATATTGTTGTTCGTATAATACTGATCACGTGAAATATTTTACCTATATGGTACACATTTTAATTTGCAAGGCATCTTGGGTCTCAGTGTTGGGGGGTGGGGTGAGCTATAAACAAAGTTTGTTTCCATCATCTTCATCCACTAAATAATATTCGCAATTGGGCTTCTCTTGACTTGTGCACAACCTAAACACCCAGCTTATCATGTTACTCTGCTTCTGCTTAGGATCTTTCACATCCTGACTCAAGTAATGTACAGATCTCTAATTTCCAGGCATTGTTCTTCCTCTGTTTTTGCCACAAACTATGATGCTAATGCCTGAAAGTAAAAAAAAAAGTATCACTTTGGAGAGGAGCAAGGCACCTTAGAAGTACTCCTATTACCTATACACCATGATTTTTGTTCTTGGGTTATAAATAAATATAAAAGAGCCAGGGCTTTAGCACAGATGGTAAATCACCAGCAATGATAAGATCTACCAACCAAAAGGTTGCAAGTTTGAAGCCCCAGGTCAGCATGAGCACCCGACTGTCAGCCCTGCTCACTGTTTACCTAAGCAGTTTGAAAACAGCTTACAGCTGTGATTAAAGAAATTAGGCCCCGATAATGTGGGGGAGGTATTTTATGACACCCTAAAGAAAAAGATCAAAGAAGGCCAGTAAGCAAAAGGATGGAGGAAGTCTTGATGGCTCTTCATGATAGAGGATGGAGCGATAGCACCCCCCTGTGGCTGGCAACTCCCAAAGGTGCCGACCAGCTGGATGTTCAACTGGATGCCAACACAACTCAATATATACCTCCTTTCTGTTCTGTCTGTCTTTGTCCCATCCAGACACGGTACTGAATGTTTGCCATGTATGTGTACTGTGATCCACCCTGAGTCCCTTTCGGGATGAGAAGGGCGGAATATAAAGTGTTGTTGTTGCTATTCTTATTCTTATTATTTCTGAATTGCTCCAATCTGATAGTATTTCCCACAATAAAAACTATATCTTTATAGAATATATTAAAATGTCATTTTCTGAAAGCCATAGTGCAAGAAGAAAATTTGCCTCTGCAAATTTCCCCATTAATGAGCACTTGCCTGAGTAAGCACAGTGCACTCCACTTCTCCCCATCTCCAAAGCGAACATGGAAAAATGAACAACTTATGGGAGAAATCTTTTCCACAAATAGTGCCTCCAAGTGGGGAAAAATAATTCTGTAATGCTGTGGAAGATTCTGTAGTTCCTTACTCAGTTGTGAGATTACTGCTTCTCTGTTCTACATGGTTCTTTCTGACATGGAAAAGTAATTAAGTTCTGCCAGTCTGAAGAAGTGGTTAGTTACATTAGTCAAGCAGTCATCTCCCTGGAGAGCTCCAGTTCTACTTTGAGCAGCAAAGAAAGAACTGACAAAATGAAAGAGACAAAGATAGAAAGGAAACCTTATGGTGAAATTTGAGAAATCAAAGTAAAATGTGAAATGACTGAAATCTTTTTGAGGGTCAAGTCTTAGATAGGTCTCATTTAAATAACACAAACTTTTCCATCATAGAAAATAAATCATATAATATTATGGTCTGCAATAATAATAATAATAATATCAATTGTTATTAATCATCCACAGTCCACCTTTCTCCCACTAATGAGTCTATCAATCTGGGCAGATGCAGGGAACATTGTGGATGTAGCATATCTGGATTTCAGCAAGACCTTTGACAAGGTCCCCCATTACCTTCTGGCAAACCAACTAGTCAAATGTGGGCTAGGCAAAATGACAATTAGGTGGATCTGTAATTGGTTAAGCGAATGAACCCAGAGGGTGCATACCAATGCTTCCACTTCATCTTGGAAAGAGGTGACGAGCAGAGTGCCACCGGGTTCTGTCCTAGGCCCGGTTCTGTTCAATATCTTTATTAATGACTCCGGAGGCCCCGCCTCATGCTCCCTCCTTTCCGCAATGCCCCACGGGCGGAAGAAGCCGCGCGTGGGTGGAAGGCGGCGGCAGGAGCGTGCGCGGCAACAGGAGCGCTGCGCGCAGGGTGCGCGTGCGCAGGGTGTGCACACGCAGGGAAGAAGCGACCCATCCAGCTGTGATCGACCTCATGTGGTCTCGCGATCGACGATCGACTTCCTGTGCAGCCCTGACTTAGATGAAGGGTTAGGAGGCATGATCATCCAGTTTGCAGACACCACCAAATTGGGAGGGATAGCCAATACTCCAGAAGACAGGAACAGAATTCAAAATGCTCTTAACAGATTCGAGAGATGGGTCAAACTAACAAAATGAAGTGCAACAGAGACAAATGCAAGATAATTCACTTAAGCAGAAAATATGAAATGCAAAGATAAAGAATGAGGGACGCATGGCTCAACAGCAGCGCATGTGAAAAAGATCTTGGAGTCCTCGTGGACAAGTTAAACATGAGCCAACAATGTGTTGCAGCAGCTTAAAAAAGCCAATGGGATTTTGGTCTGCATCAATAGGAGTAGTGTCTACATCCAGGGAAGCCATGCTACCCCTCTATTCTGCCTTGGTCAGACCACACCTGAAATACTGTGTCCAATTTTGGTCACCGCAATTGAAGGGGGAAGTTGGGAAGCTGGAATGTGACCAGAGGATGGTGACTAAAATGATCAAGGGTCTGGAGAACAAGCCCTATGAAGAGTGGCTTAAAGAGCTGGGCATGTTTAGCCTGAAGAAGAGAAGGCTGAGAGAAGACATGATAGCCATGTATAAATATTTGAGGAGAAGTCATAGGGAGGAGGGAGCAAGCTTGTTTTCTGCTGCTCTGGAGACGCGGAACAATGGCTTCAAACGACAGGAAAAGAGATTCCACCTAAACATTAGGAAGAACTTCCTGACAGTGAGAGCTGTTCAGCAGTGCAACTCTCTGCCCCGGAGTGTGGTGGAGGCTCCATCTTTGGAAGCTGGATGGCCATCTGCCAGGGTTGCTTTGAATGTGATTTTCCTGCTACTTGGCAGGGGGGTTGAACTGGATGGCCCATGAGGTCTCTTCCAACTCTATGATTCCTGATCATTCAAAACACTGAAAAATATGCAATATTTAAGTAAGGGAGTGAGACTGATTTACAACGCGGTCTTAGAAGACTGGTTTGTTTGGGTTTTCTTTTTGCAGATTTAGGTATTACATGAAAAGCTTGAAGATCAGAGTAACCATAAAAGATCAAGGACAGCTGCAGTTTTGAAACCCACATCTAACAATATGTATAATCTCTCTGCATTTCTTAAGGTTTGCAAATGACAACTTTAAAGCACGTTTGGCAGAATGAGAAACAAATATCTTCAGTACATCCTTCATTATTATTAATCTTCAGTGGATATCTATTCATTATTAGTCATTATATCTAATTCCCTACTGTCCAAAATGACAGAAACTGTGGTTATGTTTACATCTGTTCCAGAAATTTTTTATCATCATTCCTGTTATTTTAATTGCTATACTTCATTGTTTTTTTTTAAAAAAGATTGTTTTATACTCTTGATCAAAGCCTGAAAAACTGAGATCACTTAAAGTTTTTCCTTCTTTATACTTTTCGTGTTTATTTTTAAGTTATGAAATACTATCAGTCAATTCGTGAGGAAGTGAAACACACACTTTTTAATTGAGTGGAAATAAATTTTGATCAATAGTATAAAAAAGACAAACACTGAAAGTGTTCTCACACACACCAATCTTGACACACAAGATTGGCTCCTTTCAATAGTGTTACTGTTTACAGCCCTAACACTTTATTTCAGCATTTTGTTCCCATTTATATTATACAGACAGAAATAAGTGACGTGGTATATTTACCTGTCTCAAGAAAGTATTTTTTGGCCCTATTGACAGGATCATCTGAATCTTCAGGGGTGAAAAACAATTTTACAGCTGTGACCTTTAAAGAAAGCAAACATAAATGGTATTTGCTGCTTTGTGTAGTCTCAGTGTTGTTGTTTTTATTAAGCAGGCAGCAACTCTGATCCTGAAATACACCCTTGCATCCAATCATCTTAAATACTGGATCTATTTGAAAACAGAGGGCGACTCAGGCGTCTTTCCCCGCTGCCGCCCCGCTCGCCCGCGCTCCAAACACGAGCGGTGCGGCGGCGAAAAGCGCCTGAGTCGCACTGGGGGCGGGACTTCCGCCGGCGCCTTCTTCCCTCTCGCTGGCGGTGGCTCCGCCCCTCCTCCCTTCAGTGAAGGGAGGGGGCAGAACAGGCGAGAGGGAGACGGCGCCGGCGGAAGTACCGCCCCAGGGCGACTCAGGCGCTTTTCGCCGCCGCCCCGCTCGTGTTTGGAGCGCGGGCGAGCGGGGCGGCGGCGGGGAAAGACGCCTGAGTCGCCCTGCGGGCGGGACTTCCGCCGGCGCTTTCTTCCCTCTCGCCGGCGGCTCGCCCCTCCTCCCTTCACTGAAGGGAGGGGTGGAACCGGCGAGAGGAAAGGCGCCGCTGAGAGGAAGAGGAGGATGGAAGGCGCCGCTGGAAGAGGAGGAAGAGGAGGAGGATTCCGGGCCCCTTTGAGCCCCCTCTGGGAGCCTCTCGTCGCCCAGCCAGGAAGCCACGCCATGCCGCGCGTGGTACGTCTTACGTTCGGGGTACGGCTTATATAAGCCGTCCCCTCTGACACCCCTGATAGGTCTTACAATCAGGGCTCATAAATGGAGAAACACGGTACTAGTAAATGTGACACCTGTGCCGTCGCGCCCGGGTTATATGGTTTCAAAGGGACAGGGACGTGATGTTTCTCTTCCCCGGGGGATTGTTTATTGCCTCCTTTAGAGGCTTTGGGGCTCCCAAGGACCAAACTGGACACTTTCTTTAACTAAAAGGGTTTATTCTTAAAACAGAGTAGCAGTGTACTCAAGTTCTCTTTTTTCTCCAAACAAATAGAAAGCTTAGTTTACAATTCTTAGCACAAATGTAGTCCTGGAAGCTTCAACCGGATGGCTCTCCAAAGTCTCTCTTTCTTTAACTTCAAGGCAAGGACGCTCAAAGTTCCAGCCAGGTGGCCTATATGAAGGCAGGAAACCTTCCTTTGGATTGCCAACTGACTGTTTGAGGGCACCCGAAGTTCCTCAGCATCACTCAACCATCCGTTATGCTGAGTATACTGTATGAAATTTGAGGTGTGAAGAATTGGTACTGGAAGATGCCTTGACTAAGGCCTAGCTGGCACACCTTCCAGCACGTCCGCTCTGTAGAATCTCTGGTGGTTGAATGAGAGAAAGGATGGCTTCTTTTTCCAAGTCCCCGGGGAAAGGGGAGGAGCAAGCTTGAATGGGTTCTATAAACAATAATTGGCAGGTGCCAAGGACCAAGGAATGCAGCTAAACCTTTAGCAAGCTGCAAACAGATTAGAAAAGGGGTAGGGAACCCATGGCTCAGGAGCCAGGTGTGGCTCTTTTGATGATTGCATCTGGGCTCTTCCCTTCTCCTCTCCCTCGCAAAGGCAGCAGGGACACATACACACATAGAGCGGAGCCAGGGGCGCCAGGGACTGCAGCAGGAAGTGGTGCCTCTTCCACCGCTTAACGCCTTCCTGGCTTCCTGCTGCAGTCCCTCGCACCCCTGGCTCCGCTCTGTGTGTGTATGTGTCCCTGCTGCCTTTGCGAGGGAGAGGATTTCTCTCTCTGTGCTGCCTTTGCGAGGGAGAGGATCCCTCTCTCTTGCTCTCTCTCTGCTCCCTTTGTGAGGGAGAGGATCCCCCCCCCCCTCTGCTGCCTTTGTACTCGGCCACAACAAAAGGCAGGCAAAACGCCCGGGATGGGAAAAGGAGGGGCCAAGCCGTCTTTGCCCTCCTTGCGCCGCTGATGCGTGCACCCTCCATTTAAGATGGCAAGGGTGCTCTGGAAGGCAGGAATCCTGGCTGCCTTGGCGCAGCTGGTGGCAGCCCCTGCTTCGAGGCACGGCTATGACTCGCTGAACCCAACAAAGGGAATCAGGAAACTACGGAGGTGCTGAAAGCGGTGTTGCTCCTCCTACCCGTGCCCTCCCTCCTTCCTCCTCCTTCCCTCACTCTTAAGGTAGTGGAATTTTCTTATTTTCTTTTAATTATTCTTATTTTAATTTTATACCCGGCGTACTAGATGACTTTTCTTAAGGTTTTCCAGGGCTAAAAACTCATCTAGTACCCCGGAATATTATATGGCTCTCACTGAAATAAATTTCCAAATATTTTGCTTTTATGGCTCTCTGAGTCAAAAAGGTTCCCGACCCCTGGATTAGAACAATAGCAAAACCCCTTGCAAAACATGCAAACAGTTACATTACATTAATACAAACCTTTGAACTCAAAATCTTTAAAGCAGGTGGCGCTCACTGCGCCGTCACAACACCTTATATATGACAAACAAATGTAGTGTAGGGTCAAAAATGTTTAATACGTGATGTAATTTTATGTGTTATGGCACTTGTATGTGCTTCTGTAAGCTGCTGCAAGTCCTTCTGGGAGATGGTGGCAGGTTATAAATAAAGTTGTTGTTGTTGTTAAAATAAAAAAAAAACAGGTTCAATTCTGTTCCCCGTGCTGTTTAACATTTACATGAAACCGCTTGGAGAGATCATCCGGAGTTTTGGATTTTGGTGTCAAATTTATGTGGATGAAACCCAACTTTATTACTCCTAATGCCAAGGATGCCATTCTGCCCCTAAACCAGTGTCTGTTATCAGTGATGGGCTGGGTGAGGGCTAATAAGTCGAAATTAAATCCAGACAAGACAGAGGTACTCCTGGTCAGTCAGAAGGCACATCAGAGTGTGGGATTACACCCTGTGTTTGTTGGGGTCACACTCCCCCTGAAAACACAGGTCCGCAGTCTGGGGATAATCCTGGACTCATTGCTGACCCTAGAACTCTAGATACAACTGGCATTTAATTGGCATTTAAAACTAAGCCAGCTGAGCCAAACCACCCTCCGTGGTCCTCCCAATGTGGTGTTCCAGCCTAGTCAGCCCAGTGGTCAGAGTCAGGCACCGGGGGTCCCAGCTGATCAGGATCATATCCCAGCTGATCAGGGGCAGTTTGGAGATGACGAATGGCCAGATGGGTATGGGTCTCCAAATGAGAGTTTGCAATGGGATGATGAATGGCTAGAGAGTTATAGGACTGCAGATGAATATACTGAGGATTCCATGGAAGAAGATTCTGCATCAAACTATGAGAGACCCGGTGGCCTTGGTTCCCAAGAGAGAGTTTCTACTCCGTTCCCAGATGGGCATTCCGGAGAAGAGGAGTTCCCTGTTTCTCACTCTGATAGTGGTGCAGCTGGGCCTGCTAATGAGCCGGTGTTTGATAGAAGGGCAAACATCAGAGATTCTAGGAAATCGTGGAATCTACGGAAGGGGGTGAGATGGGCCCATCGAGACTAGCTTCCTTATTAGTCTGTGCTCCCGGGCTCCTGGTCAGACCTGAAGCCATGTTCAGTTTAATCAAGTCTCACGTCCAAGTTTCCAAGTTCACGCAGACCACCGGAGCGGTTCGGATCCAAGTTCACATTGCTGCCATTGCGGTTTGCCTCAAGTACCACGTTTGACCGCCAGAGCGGTTGCCTTGCTTTGGAACTTTGCTTTCCTTGGGATTTAAGCCGCTTGGGCTTTAAGCTACAGGACTCAATTGGACTATTTTTGGATTGCTTCATTCTTACTTCTTTGGACTATTCTTAACCTTTATTCTAAATAAAAGAACATTTATTGCATCTGCCTGTGTGTGTGTGATCTAGGGGGGGCTATCTGAGTTCTGAGGTGTAACACCCAAGCCTTGGTACCTCAGAAGAGGTTGGGGCCTGTTGGAGATCTCGTCGTGGGGGTGAGTTGCCTTCCCCCCGCCCCCGAAACACTGAGCAGTTGACAGATCATGATTTTGTCAATGTTTATGGTTTCCAAATGCCAGCTGAGATCTTTTGGCATGGCAAACAGTGTACTGGTTTATGCCAAAGCCTTTGGACTTCGATTTTTAGGTCCTGATAACCTGAGTTTGTCCTGTTGCTTTTCCTCAATGCCGCTATCACCTGGTAT
The DNA here is from genome assembly GCA_030556195.1 of Anolis apletophallus. Taxonomy (NCBI): domain Eukaryota; kingdom Metazoa; phylum Chordata; class Lepidosauria; order Squamata; family Anolidae; genus Anolis; species Anolis apletophallus. The sequence continues at coordinate 66,288,263 of JARBWK010000009.1, forward strand.
GGCGACATTAATAATCCAAACTTTTTTCTTTTACACAATCGTGATGTCTGGTGTATTGTGTTCCAAAACTTTGTCAGTCTGGATTCAGAAGTCCTACAGTATTTTTGCGTGCTCATTTTCCACTATCTCTGCCAATTCTTTACTACTGGCAGGTGGTACTTGTGACAGCTGAGGATATGATTCATGGTTTCATCAGCTTCCTTGCACAGTCTGCATTTTGGGTCATCAACTGATTTTTCGATCCTAGCCTTAATTGCATTTGTTCTGATGGCTTGCTCCTGGGCTGCAAGAATCAGCCCTTCTGTCTCCTTCTTCAGGGTTCCAGTCGTGAGCCATGACCAGGTCTTCTCGCTGTTAAATTTTCCTTCAATTTTGTCAAGGAACTGCCCATGCAATGCTTTGTTGTGCCAGCTATCAGCTCTGGTTTGGAGTTGATCAGTTTTCTTATACTGATTCTTTGTCTGCTTGTGCTTTGAGAAGTTTCCGATTACTGACTTCAATTAAAGCAGGTTCTTGGCTTAGTTTTACATATTCTGCTAGGACATGTTTTTCTTCAACTACTTGTTTTACTTGTAAGAGTCCTCTGCCACCAGACCTTCGAGGCAGATAGAGCTGGTCAATATCACAGCGAGAATGCAGTGAATTATGGTCATGTTTTCTTGTTTTTCTGTCCAAATTGCCCAGTTCTGCCTGCGTCCAGTTTATGATGCCAGCTGTATATCTTATGGCAGGTATGACCCAGGTCATGGTATTGCCTCCATTGAGCTCCATTGAGCTTGCATTTGAGAATTTTTTTGAATGTATTCTTTGCTGACCACAGTTTTTACATGTTCGTTTGATGTTGTCCAGCTGTAGTATGCCCAGATATTTATAGGCCTCTGGCTGGTGACACTTTATCGCTTGGCCATTAGGCATATTTATGCCCTCACTTTCAATTATTTTTCACTTCTTCAGTGCCACTGTTGAACATTTGTCCAAACCAAACTCCATACTGATAACAGTGCTAAAGATTCGGACAGTGTTAGTCAGAGACTGGATTTCAGTTTCGGATTTCCCATACAGCTTCAGGTCATCCATGTACAGCAGATGTGAAATTTTGTGAGATTTCTTAAACGTTTGATAGCCAAGGGGTTTTTTTTTGTAAGAGTGTTGACAGAGGGATCATGGCAATGATGAAAAGCAGTGGGGACAATGAGTCTCCCTAGAAAATTCCTCTCCTGATGTTGACAAGTCCATAGTTTTCATTTCCAACAAACAGTTCAGTTTTCCAGTGCTTCATCATATTTTCAACAAAAGTGCCAACGTTTTCACAAATCCTGATAGTGTCTAGGCACTTGATGATCCAACTGTGTGGGAGTGAGTCAAATACTTTTGTGTAGTCAATCCACGTCATGTGAATATTAGTTTTTCGACTGTTGCAGTTCTCCAGAATAATTTTGTCAATTAATAACTGGTCTTTTGTGCCCCTGTTTTTCCATTTGTTGCCTTTTTGTTCATCTGACAAGATTTTCTTTTCTTCAAGATAATCTTGAATTCTGTCAGCTATGTTACAAGTCAGTAGTTTTAACATAGTGGGCAGACATGTTATCAGTCTATAGTAAATAATTACTATTAACACCTAGGTTCAAATCTCCACTTATCTGAATGATCTTGGGTCAGTCATGCCCTTTTAGGTTAGCCTACTTTAGAGGAGTACTGTGATGATAAAAATGGAGAAGGAATAAAATTTTAGGAAGAAAGGTATTATAAAATATAAAGAATTACCATTTCTCCACTCAGCAAAGCCAGTCCAATTTGATCTGTATGGATATTCTGTCCTTGTCCAAAACGTTGAGGTCCATAATAATTTATGAAACCATTTTTCTATAAAATTAAAAGTTAAAATTATTATAACCATCAGTAGCCAAAGCTGAGTATTGCATGCTATATAAAATCACTCAGAGCATACCTTGACCTTCTCCATTGCTTCACAAACCCTCTCTTTTAAGATTCCGTAACAGTCATTGCTGTGAAGTTTTAAATCTCTCACGATGATAGCAAAGTGATTTCCTCGCAACTGACCAAGTCTCAGGGATTGGCTCACAGAGTGTATATTAGACAGACCGAGTCCTTTTTTCCCAATTATGCTTCCAAGCTCTTTTAATCTGCAAGGGGGAAAAAAAGGACAAATGAGAATTTGTGATCATGATAGATAATATTATGGAAGGGGTTTTTTTTGCTACAGCAGAAGATGCAGGGAATCCAATCTGCAAAAGCCAAAGGCACAAATGTACAAAACCAATTGTATTGCTTTGCTGGAACAAGACAGGAGTACGCCAGAAGAAGACACCTTCTAGATCAGAGCTTTCCAAATACTTCACTTTTTAAATGCATCATTTCATGACAGAGTAACTAAGTTTTACCAGCAAACCAGAGGTTCAACCAACCCCTTATAAGATATATGGACACATACAGAAACTGTAATAATGAAATGCATAAGGACACAACATATCTCATGAAAACTTTTCATTTAGATTTAAAAAAAATATGTTTTGTAAGATGACATATATTTTCAATATTTTTGTCATTTATGAGTAGCATTAATATTAAGGTACATTGCTAAGTTCCTGTGGGATCACGACCCTGTGTGTATTAAGAGGGGGAAAAACTCGCCCTACTTGAGTACAATCCACAGGCTGAGTAATTGGAGTAATTAAGGTCAACAAGTTTTGGGCCACTCCTGAAGGGGTATCACTGGGAAGAGTTTGTTGTATGATTCTGGGCTTTTTGAATGCTTGCCTCTGAGCTTACTTCAATCTTTCCTGGATTGAAGCCTATTTGACATTTGCATGTTTATCTTCCATGCTTGTCTCCATGATCAAGAAATGAAGATTGGGAGAAAACATATTTTCTGATGAAAAGCATTGCATACGTTAAATGCAAGGACCATACATTAGTTTGATACTCCAGTCCAGAGGAACTGTGACTATATTATTACTACTACTATCCGAATGTATATCGCTCTATGACCCAGCTAGGAGGCTAAGCCATAAAAGCAAAATATTTGGAAATTTATTTCAGTGAGATCCATATAATATACTTTAAGACTGAATTCAACTAAATGTGAGTATAATAAGCCCCTGAATTCATTCATAATAATAATGATGATAATATTCATTCAGCCTCTGCTGCTACTACTACTACTAATAATAATAGTAACACCAACAAAAGGTTCCTAGAGTATAAGGAGACCTCCAAGGGCCATCCAGTCCAACCTCCTTCTGCCATAAGGGAAAAACATAATCAAAGCATTCCTCACAGATGGCCATTCAGCCTCTGAAAATAATAACAACAACAATGGGTTCCTAGAATAGGAGGAGACCTCCAAGGGCCATCCAGTCCAACCTCCTGCACCTGGGCGGCGTCGGGAGCCAGAGGGATGGGACTGAGCCTTCCTCCCACCCTGCCTGTGATCTACCAGACGCCCTACTCAATCTACCAGTAGATCGCAATCTACCTACTGAGCACCCCTGCACTAGAGTATTGTGGAATAGTGCAATGACAATTTTGGAACGGCCATAGACTATGGTTTTGGATAACGTGATTTTAACAAGTGTTTTCAAGGTTTGATATGTTTTCATGATTGTTTTAATATATATGTTTATTTTATTATATATGTTGTTTTACATGGCACTGAATTGTTGTCTATATACGTAAACCGCTTTGAGTCCCCTACAGGATTGAGAAAGGTGGAATATAAATTAAGTAAATAAGTAAATAAAAAATAAGTTTGTGTTGAAGTTCAAGAAAGGATCTAGGGGTGATCCAGGAAATTATAGGCCAGTTAGTCTAACCTCAGTTCCAGGCAAAGTGATGGAAACTATTATTAAAGAAAAAATTACTAAGCACATAGAAGAACAGGCATTGCTGAAGGAAAATCAACATGGTTTCTGCAAAGGCAAATCATGTCTTGCTAACTTGTTAGAATTCTTTGAGGGTGTAAATAAACACATAGATAAAGGGGACCCAATTGATATTGTTTACCTTGACTTTCAAAAGGCTTTTGACAAAGTCCCTCACCAAAGGCTCCTAAATAAGCTCTTCAGCCATGGAATCAGGGGACAGGTCTTGTCCTGGATTGGAACCTGGCTAAACTGTAGGAAACAAAGGGTGGTAATAAACGGGCATTTCTCTGGGTGGAAAGAGGTGAGAAGTGGCGTACCCCAAGGTTCAGTTTTGGGTCCGTTACTTTTTAATTTATTCATTAATGATCTGGATGTAGGAGTGAATTCTGAGGTAGCAAAGTTTGCAGACGACACTAAATTGTTCAGGGTAGTTAAAAATGAAACTGATTGTAAAGAGCTCCAGAAAGATCTCTCCAAATTGAGTGAATGGGCAACAAAGTGGCAAATGCATTTTAACCTAAACAAGTGTAAAGTCATGCACATCGGGGCAAAGAACCCCAACTACACCTACAAATTGATGGGGTCAAAGCTTTCCGAGACAAACCAGGAAAGGGATCTTGGGGTCTTGGTGGACAGCTCAATGAAGATGTCAACCCAGTGCGCAGCAGCAGTGAAAAAGCAAATTCTATGCTAGGCATGATCAGAAAGGGAATCGAAAATAGGTCAGCAAATGTTGTATTACCTCTCTACAAATCGATGGTAAGGCCACATTTGGAGTACTGTGTACAATTCTGGTCTCCGCACCTTAAGAAGGATATAACGGAACTGGAAAAGGTACAGAAAAGGGCAACAAGAATGATCCAAGGGATGGAGCGGCTCCCTTATGAAACCAGGTTGCAACGCCTTGGTCTTTTCAGCCTTGAAAGACAACGTTTAAGAGGTGACTTGATCGAAGTGTATAAAATCATGCATGGGATAGAAAAGGTGAATAAAGAAAAACTGTTTTCTTTGTCACAAAACACTAGGACTAGAGGGCACTCCCTGAAGCTCCAAGATAGGAAAATTAGGACTAATAAAGGGAAATATTTCTTCACCCAGAGGGTCATTGGGTTATGGAATTTACTTCCAGAAGAGGTTGTGACAGCTGTCAGCCTGAACAACTTCAAGGCAGGATTAGACAGATTCATGGATACCAAGTGTATCGGTAGTTACTGAAAAGGACATTCAAGTGCCACCTCGGAGTTGGTTGAGGTAGGCAGGATTTCCCTGGGTACTGGTTGTGGGGGGGTCGGGAGCAGGTCAGGGTTTTGCCCTGCTTTCTGCTCGAGATCTCCGTGTACAACTGGTGGGCCACTGTGTGATACAGAATGCTGGACTAGATGGGCTGAGGTCCGATTCAGCATGGCTCTTCTTATGTTCTTATGTTCTTATGTTCTAAGTTCCATGAACTCTGCTGCACAAGAGTAAAATTTAAGTTTTGCATTTCTTATGCTTGTGTTGTTCTTTTTTTCCTGGAATATACAAAAGGACCAATCTTCTGCTGGTCTGCACGCATCGTCAAACTGCAACAACTAATACTAATATTAATAACGTTAATAATACTAATCAGTCCCTTTGCTGTGTAAAAATACATGCAAGTTAATATTGCTTATTTCACATAGACTCAGAGATTTCTCGTTATATTCGCATAACACATGAACACACTGCAGCTGACCCACTAATGTGTTGTGAGACACAATTTGGAAAGTTCTAGATATTGTCTGCAAGTCCTATCTTCCTTCATCATTGAGAAGAGGCTCCTGGTGACACAATAGGTTAAACCCTTGTGCCGGCAGGACTGAAGACTGACAGGTTGGATGTTTGAATCCGGGGAGAGCACAGATGAGCTCCCTCTGACAGCTCCAGCTCCCCATGTGGGGACATGAGAGAAGCCTCCCACAAGGATGGTAAAACAGCAAAACATCTGGGCATCCCCTGGGCAACGGCCAATTCTCTTACACCAGAAGTGACTTGCAGTTTCTCAAGTAGCTCCTGACATGGAAAAATAAAACCATTGGGAAAGCTGACTAGAGATTATAGGAGCTGGAGTTGAACAACATCTGTAGGGACATATATTGCCAACCCTTGGGCATACCATTCAAAATAGTCAGACAGGATGTCTCCTGGACATTCTGAAAAAAACTTCATTCATGTATTTGTTTTGTTTTTGCCATATGGAAAAACACAAAAGAACACTAGGTAAAGGTTTTCCCTTGACATTAAGTCCAGTCGTATCTGACTCTGGGGGTTGGTGCTCATCTCCATTTCTAAGCCAAAGAGCCGCCATTGTCCGTAGACAGCTCCAAGGTAACCTTCCCACTGAAGCAGTACCTATTGATCTACTCACATTTGCATGTTTTCAAACTACTAGGTTGGCAGAAGCTGGGGCTGACAGCGGGAGCTTAAGCTACTCCCTGGTTTAGAACCTGCGACCTTTCAATCAACGAATTCAGGAGCTCGGTGGTTTAACCCACTGCACCACCGGGGAATACTAAATTGAAACAAAACTGCATTACAAGAAACATAAACTGGGCAAAATAACTGAAATAATTCTACTGGAAGCCAGTGCTACTTACTTAGCTCTAGCCCAACTTTTAAGTAGAATAAACATTGTTTCAGTCTAGGGCAGGGGTGGGCAACCTACGGCCTGCGGGCTGGATCTGGCCCGGCAGCCGATTCTGTCCGGCCCGGGGAGAAGGGGGTCGGGAGCAGGGCCAAGAGGAAAGGGTGCCGCTGCCGCCATCCCATCGCAGGCTCTGTGGGGCCTGTGTCGGCAGACAGGCCAGAGGAGCAGCAGCTTTGGAGTGCCTGCATCCCTGGAGGCGATCCTGGCCTGCAGCGGGAGCACTCGGTGACCTGTGGGGGCTGATCGCCCTGGCGACCCGGAAGACTTGCTCGTCTTCTGGGTCACCAGGTCGAATAAGCCACCTCAGGTCACCGACTGCTCCCCCTGGAGGCCCGGGGATGGCAGGCACTCCATAGCAGGGCGATCAGCTGGGGAACGGCTGGGGGTGTGCCCCCTCCTCCCTGCGCGCTCACTCACTCCCTGCAGCATACGCCCCCCTTTTCCCTCCCCTCTTGCCCCCTCCCCTATCCTGGGTGCGCGAGCTCCAAGCCTGGACTTCTCCAGGCGAGGAACAGGAAGAGGAAGCGAGGCGCGAGCCCAGCTGGGACAGAAACGCGGGTGCTGCTGCCTAGAACAGAAAGACCCACCACAGCCTCCCGCCTGCCCGCCCAGAAGGAGTGAATGGCCATCAATAAACACATCTAAAGCAGTTCCCTCTGGTTCTGCTCTGCTGCGGCGGCGGCTGGATCCGCGTTGCCATCCTCTGGGCTGGGTCCATTGGGCCATCCCATCTTGGGATCCATCCTCTCTTGAGGATGTCAGCCTTCATCTTGGTTCGCACCTTGTCTTCTTGAATTTAATTTAATTTTAGTGGTTTTTATTATTATTTTATAATAATTTTATAATAATAATATAATATAATAATGTTATATTGTATTATATCAGTATATTAAAATGTCTATATATAATATAATATAATTATGATATTAATACTAATAAGATATGAATTTTTCTTGATATATTAATATGCAAATATTAATGATGTGTAATATATAGTAAATATAGTAAATAAATAAATTATGTAGATTAGAATGTAGTTCAGCCTTTAGGTGCCGCCCTCCATAATATGTTTTGGCTCTCGTGTGGCCCCTTGGAAAAAATAACTGCCCACCCCTGGTCTAGGGGCTGAACAGTTTAAGCAAGACAGGCAGGACAATGCTGTTGGGAGAGACCAGCATTCAATGAAAGTCTGCTTAAGAAACAGCTTAACAAAAGAGAAAGCTAACCGACAGCAGACTCTGTGTGAAATACTTTGCAAAAGTAAGCAGCTTTGATGGAAGGGCTTGGCCAACATCAAAATGCCACACTTCTGCAACAGTTCTACTTGAAAAAACATTTCCTTTGCTTGAAAAGGGATTGCATATGTGTAACAAGCGAAAGATTAAGAGAAGACTTCAAGGCAGGTTATTTGAACTGCCAGTTATGTTTCCAATTATAAGCATGTACATTACATACCCGGAGAGAGAAACAGTCCTAGGAGTTTGTTTTTCTAAGCCTGACAGGGATGGAGTCATTCTGGCTTACAGAGTAGCGGTGGTGTAACATTGGTCTTTGATGAACAACAGATTTGCAGGGATCTGACGCTGGGAGGATGTATAAGTTATAAGGTTCAACCTGTTAACTATGAAAATATTTCTAAGACAAATCATTTCATGGCATTGTACGATCACCAACCAAAGAAAACACTTTTGTTTAATACCAATTAATCAATACTTCAAAGAGAAGCAATATTATTTCCATTGTTACAATACTCCAAAAGATAGAGGATGAATTAAATAGAATTTGGGCCATTTTTATTACTTTATTCCCTCCTTTATGGAACTTCAAGGAAAAAGAAAACAACCAACTAGCACACTGATTCTCAAAGTGGGCGGTACCACCCCCTGGTGGGCGGTGAGGCGATCCAAGGGGGCGATGGGAGGCTCAGGGGAATTTGGGGAGCGGTCAACCCCTTTAAGGGCGCAGTGAACGATTGGGCATTTAGGAGGGGTCGTGCGGCCCTCTTCTTTGGCCCCGCCTCCTCCTCTTTGACCCCCACATACAGTGTAGTGCGAAGGCTGCAGTGCAAAGGCCTCCGCGTCCTCTAGTGGAGCCTCCTCACCACTACGGAAGAAAGCGCAGCCTTCCCCGGCGGAGAGCAGGCCTCGGTTCTCCGTCCCCTCAGAGCCCTCTCCGGCAGTGGCATTGTGAGCAGTTTGGCTCAATTCCATTGTTGGTGGAGTTCAAAATGCTCTTTGATTGTAGGTGAACTATAAATCCCAGCAACTACAACTCCCAAATGTCAAGATCTATTTTCCCTAAACTCGACCAGTGTTCAAATTTAGGCATAATGAATACTCATGCCAAGTTTGGTCCAGATCCATAGTTGTTTGGGTTCGCAGTTCTCTCCGGATGTAGGTGAACTACATATCCCCTAAAATCACTGCCAATTCCTCCCAAGCCCCTCCAGTATTTTCTGTTGGTCATGTGGGTTCCCTGTGCCAAGTTTGGTCTAGTTCTGTAATTTGGGGGGTCTCAGTGGTCTGTGGAAGTCAGAGCTGAATCGATTGAAGGTACTGCAAATCCCATCATCCGTTGTCCATACTCCCCCAAACATATCGTTTTTGTGATTAATCACTATGCTTTAATTATGTTCAATTTGTAACCATGAAAATACATCCTGCATATTAGATATTTGCATTAGAATTCATAAGAGTAGCAAAATTATTTATGAAGTAGCAACGAAAATATGGTTGGGGTCACCACAACATGAGGAACCTTTTTCAGGGGTCACAGGATTAGAAAGGTTGAGAACCACTGCATTAATACATATATCTTTCTGTTTAATTGCTATTAATTTTTTTAAAAAAATAATTTCCAGGGAGGCGGTGAGTAAATTTTTTTCTGGAAAGGGGGCGGTAGGCCAAAAAAGTTTGGGAACCACTTAACTAGCAGAATTTGTTAAATCCTCATTCACAAGATCAATTTATAGATAGAACTGTACAACAAAGTGCAAAACAATAGTCTACATGAGATGAGGCAAGTTATTTGTAAAAATGGGAACAAGAATGGTATAGTGGGCTGAGTGTTCAACTTGGGAGTAGAGAATTTAAATTCCTGCTCAGTCATGGGAAGCCACTGGGTAACATTGAGAAAGCCAATCTATCTCAACCTAAGAGGAAGGTAATAAATCCTCTTAGGCTGGATCTACACTACCATATAATCCATTTTATCAAAACAGATAATCCACATCATTATCTGATTTGAATTGGACTATATTAATCTACACCGCCATATAATCTGGTTCAAATAACACATGAACACACTGCAGCTGACCCACTAATGTGTTGCGAGACACAATCAGATAATCTAGATTTTGTATGTCAGTGTAGAAAAGGCTTTAATACATCTCTCTAGGATAGGGTCGCCATACTTCAGAAGAGACATGAAGTCACATAACAATATGTGTTGTCAAAATCCTCTTTTGGAATGAAGTCAACTAACAGAACAAAAAGAAAAAAGGAAAGAAGAAAAAAGGAAATCAGATAGCATATTTTAGCCTACATTCTTTTTCTGCCTTGCTTTTAAAAAATTAAAAAATACAACTTCTTTAAACTCTAACATATTATGTAATTGTGCAGCTCTGTGACATGTGCCTTTGCAATTTTCCATACCAATTTTCCACACCACCATGTTTGGGTCGAGGCTATTGGTCTAATTGCATCTCCCTATACAGACCATCCCATGCACTGTGGTCAACGGAGGAGGCCCTCCTCTCGGTCCCACCTCTGTCACAAGCTCAGTGGTGGGAACGAGAGAGGCAGCCTTCTCTAAGATCGCTCCCGATCTCTGGAACTCCCTCCTTAAGGAAGTTAAAACGGCCCCAATCCTCCTCTCCTTTAAGAAACATCTAAAAACGCACCTATACACTTTAGCATATGGAGAAGAGGAGGACTAAGACACTTTAACCACGTGGAATACTGGCTAGTCCCACTTGTGCTATATGGCTGCCACGATACATTTTAATCAACACCAGCACCAGCCATTTTTAATGTAACTGTATTTTTAATTCCTTTTAGGGTACTTGTTGTAATGCTTACTTATGTTTTAGTTAACTATGTCTTATTGGATTGTTTTGTTTTATTTTTCATCACAATGTTTACCGTAATGCTTCGTTGTAAGATGGCTGTTATTGCTGTGCTTTATTGTGTGTTATTTTGATACGTTTGTACACACCTGAGGCATTGAATGCTTGCCTTTTTTGTGTGTAAACTGCCCTGAGTCTCTTTGGGGAGGGAGGGCAGCCTAGAAATAAAGATTTATTTATTTATTTATTCCTATTATTATTGCATCATGAAAGCCAATCAAACACAGCTTGTATACAAGCCTCTCCTGGCTGTCAAACTAACCTAAAGCTTCCTATCATTGCAAAACTTCTTCTGGTGTCTGTCTATAAACACACCATAGCACCGGGAATGTGGCGCAGCTGGCTAGGTGTCAGCTGCATAAGATCTCTCTGATCTACTGAGTTCGAGGCCTACCCGGGTCAAGGTGGGTGCTCGACCTTTAAGTGTAGCCTGCTGTCGACCTTTGCAGCCCAAAAGACAGTTGCATCTGTCAAGTAGGAGATAAAGGTACCATATTAAATAGGGAGGCAAATTTTGACTTAATTATGAGGCCATTAAAGAACTCGAGGAACATTGAGGAATGCGGAAGGAACAACAAGGGATGCTGGGAATGCTGAGAGATGAGGAGTGCGTCAGCTCCCCCTGGTGGCTAGAGTTTGCCTCTGTTCGTCTATGTGTGTGTGTGTTGGAAACGGCAGGGATTTTGTCTGCTAAGTATGTGTACCTGTAATCCGCTCTGAGTCCCCTTCGGGGTGAGAAGAGCGGAATATAAATAAAGTGCATTATTATTATAGTTTGATGGGACAGGATGGAGTGGGGTGAACACGGAATTGTGAGATGGCTATTATTCCCATGTCTCACTATTGTAAAACACCAGAGACTGGATTTCAATCATCACAACTATTTAATACCTTTACTTCAGAATTCAGAAAATTTGTAATCCCTCCATTGGGATTCCTCCATCATGTAAGCTATTTTCATATAAATTGCTTACAAAATCGCCAATGGGAAAATGAATCACTTACACGCCTGCAGAAAGAAACTTAGTACCACATTACCATATAAACAACTGTATCTATCCTTGTGAAAAATGAGGAAACTGGGTATAAACGAAAGAAATACACACCTTTTCGGAGTTACTTTCTTCACAACCATAGCTTGGTAGGTAACAGCCTTCTTATCTTTAATGCCTGTGTAACTGAAGTCTGAAGGGAGCACGCCAAGTTCAGAAGACAAATAGCTAATTGCTTCAAGTGTTTCCAGATTCTCTTTTTGGAGAGTAAAGGCTGAAAAAACATTATTATAAATTCAATGCATCTAGTATGATAGTTTTTTTTCCTTTGCATACCTCAATGGAGGAAATCCAGGTTCTGTTTACATGATCAGGTAGGCATTTGATTTTTTTTTTACTGATTAAACTTTGTTATGCTAATGTAAAAATAATAATAATGCAGAAATATATTGTCTTATGTGCTTATGAAGTGTCACCGACTATAGTAATAAGATTATTTATTTATTTATTTATTGTTTCGACTTCTAGACCGCTCCTTCTCGAAGCTCGGGGCGGTTTACAACAATATAAAACAACAGCACAATAATAGAACCAGAACATTAAAACACACTAAAACTAAGACTAAACTAAATCTATACCTACTACAATTGAATATGAATTAACAGCAAAGAACGATTACAGCCTTATTCAAGTGAGAACGCTTGACGGAAAAGAACCGTCTTACACACTCTTCAGAAGGAAGACAATTTTCTGATTCCTCGCACTTCCTCGGGCAGAGCGTTCCACATTGTCGGCGTCACCACCGAAAAAGCTCTTTGCCTGGTTGAGGACAGATGGTATGTCCAGACAGATGGGACACTGAGGAGATTTTGCTCTTCGGATCGCAACGATCTCTGGGGAACATGCAGGGAGAGGCGGTCCCTCAAGTACACAGGCCCAAGACCATATAAGGCCTTAAAGGTTAAAACCTGCACTTTGAAAGCAATCCGGTACTCTATTGGTAGCCAGTGTAGTTGCTGGAGAATTGGTGTAATATGACATCTCGCTGGGGCATTCTGCACTAGCTTGAGTTTCCGGGTCACTCTCAAAAGAGGGCCAATGTAAAGGGCGTTACAGTAGTCTAACCTCGGGATGACCGTCGCCTGGATCACTGTGGTCAAGTCACTCCCCAATGGGTAAGGTGCCAGCCGCCTAGCCTGGCGCAGATGGAAAAATGCGGTTTTGCTGACCATGGAGCCCTGGGCCTCCATAGACAGCATTGGGTCTAATTGGACCCCCAAGCTATTGCAGCTGCCTATCCGTAACCATATTTAAAGGTCAATCTGCTAGTAGCAATTTCTAGCATATGGATTTCAGGTTTGGCTAGTTGGCAAGCAGGCAGGCTAATGAAATTAAAATAAAACAGAATAATCTTTATATAGGTGCACAAATTTACAGCAACACACTTTATATCCTTCTGCAGGAAAAGTATATCGCAGGAATGACATTCATTTCTAGAATAATGACATAAGGCCATGGGATAAAACAAAATGAAGCTTCTTATTTATCATCTACTTTCCAGAAACAGGGCCAGATTATTGATGTCTCAGCACAAATAAAATATTGCATCACTCACAGAATTAGTATACTTTTTTGATAAATAACAAATATCCCCTCATAATGCGCCTGGTTGATCCATGGTTCTAGATGCTTCAAAAGTACGTACAAAAGTTCTGGTAGTGAATATTTCAGAACGCTATCAAAATTTCATTATTTCATTATTGCCGATTTTAAAGACAGGACCAATTAGGAACTGCCATTTATAACGAAAGTTTGCAAGTTTTGTTAGAGTTCTGAAATGTTCACCACCAGAACTTTTGTTTTGTAAGTACTTTTGAAGCATCTAGAACCATGGATCAACCAGGCCTAATAGGCAGCTATTCGATGCCATTAAAACAATGTAAAAAGTACAATAAACATTTAAAACAGAATTATAAAATACATTTAAACCTTTAAAAACATATAAAACCACTACCTTCACTATTAGCCTCATCATCCAAAAACATCGTCTAAGCCAGACCTGGGCAATTGCCGGCCCTCCAGGTGTTTTGGACTTCAAATCCCAGAAATCCTAACAGCTGGTAAACTGGCTAGGATTTCTGGGAGTTGAAGTCCAAAACACCTAGAGGGCAGGCAATTGTCCAGGTCTGGTCTAAGCCATTCCAGTATTCGATTTCACGTAGTTCCATGTTTATCTATTGCACTAGGTTACCAAAGTCCTGTTCAAAAGCCATGTTTTCACTTTTCTGCCAAAGGTCAGGAGGGAAGGGAAGGGGCTGATCTAATATCCCTAGGGAGGGAGTTCCACAGCTGAAGGGCCATCACTGAGAAGGCCCTGTCTCTCGTCCCCACCAGTTGTGCCTGCGAAGAAGACGGGACTGAGAGCAGGGCCTCCCCAGATGATCTTAAATTCCTAGATGGTTCATACATTTGGACAGGTAACCTGGGCCAGAACCGTTTAGGGCTTTATAGACTAAATCCAGCACTTTGAACTGTGCATGGTAGCAAACCGACAGCCAGTGGAACTGGCATAACAAGGGAATTGTATACTCTCCTTGAACGCCGCTCCAGTGAACAATCTGACTGTCACCTGTTGGACTATTTGAAGCTTCCGAACAGTCTTCAAAAGCAACCCCACGTAGAGTATGTAGTAGTAGTCTATACGGGATGTAACCAGAGTATGGACTACCATGGCCAAATCAGACTTCCCAAGGTACAGGGAAGTAGACCAAAAGTGACCTGGCCCATTCATATCATATATAGGGAATATTCCACAAAACTCACACCTGAATTTACTTTATAATAAAGATATGCACTCACATCTAGCCTCTTCCATCTATGTATTGACGACTCTAAATTAATAAGATAAACTATGCACTTATTGCCTTTGCAGCTGAAATGGACAGCTTACTATATTTACATGATATATTAAAGTAAAAAAAAAAACTTAATGAAATGGGATTTTGGCCTGCATCAATAGCAGTATTGTGTCTAGATGCAGGGAAGTCATGCTACCCCTCTATTCTGCCTTGGTCAGACCACACCTGAAATACTGTGCCCAATTCTGGGCACTGCAATTGAAGGGAGAGGTTGACAAACTGGAATGTGTCCAGAGGAGGGCGACTAAAATGATAAAGGATCCGGAGAACAAGCCCTATGAAGAGCCACTTAAAGAGCTGGGCATGTTTAGCCTACAGAAGAGAAGGCTGAGAGAAGACATGATAGCCATGTATAAATATGTGAGGTGAAGTCATAGGGAGGAGGGAGCATGCTTGTTTTCTGTTGTCCTAGAGACTAGGACACAGAACAATGGCTTCAAACGCCACCTGAACATGAGAAAGAACTTCCTAACAGTGAGCACTGTTCAGCAGTGGAACTCTCTGCCCCAGTGTGGTGGAGGCCCCTTTTTGTATAGAGGCTGGATGGCCATCTTTCAGGGGTGCTTTGAATGTGATTTTCCTGCTTCTTGGCAGGGGGTTGGACTGGATGGCCCACAAGGTCTCTTCCAATTCTATGATTCTGTGATAAACTCTTGTATTCCCACCTCAGCTACGTACGTATCCTTTCCTAACAAGCATTGATCTACATTTGCTTGGGGGGGAGGGGGGGGGACGACGACATTTGGCATGCCACAATTGTGAGGAACCTGATGTTCCTTTGGATGTTGTTGAACTATGTATCAACAACATCTGGCTAAGTGTCAGCTGCATAAGATCTCTCTGACCTGTAGGTCATGAGTTCGAGGCCTGCCCGGGTCAGGGTGGGTGCCCGACCTTAAGTGTAGCCTGCTGCTGACCTTTGCAGCCCGAAAGACAGTTCATTTGTCAAGTAGGAGATAAAGGTACCACATTAAGTGGGGAGGCGAATTTTGACTGATTTATGAGGCCATAAAGAACTCCAGGAATTGCTGAAAGTAATGCGGAAAAACAACAAGGGAAGCTGGAAAATGCTGAGAAAGATGAGGAGTGCGTCAGCTCCCCCTGGTGGCCAGAAGTTTGTCAGAAAATTGCCTCTTTGTTCGGCTTTGTTCTTCTATGTTCGTCAATATATGTATATGTTGAACTGCAGGGATTGTCTGCAAGTATATGTACTGTAATCCGCTCTGAGTCCCCTTCGGGGTGAGAAGAGCGGAATATAAATGAAGTAAATAAATAAATAATAAATAAATTTATCCCTGAACACTGACCATGTTTCCTGGACTGATTTATTGAAAGATTGTAACAAACCACTTTCAAAAAGGACAATCCCATTCTATATTTACCTGTGTAAACGTCTTCTTTCTCTCTGTTCCCAGCATTAGTCCTTTTCCGGCATCCATTTTTCTCCCGAAACCTCACCATAATTACAACTTTCTGCTCGGAATCGGGAAAGGACTTTGTCTCCACAAGCTTACCAAATTTTTTACTAACAAAATGGTGAACCTTTTTACGATGTTCCTTATTCCCATCAGGTCTAAAAGCAAACTTGGAATTTTCTAATTTGGCGTCTAGGAATTTCAGAAAACCAGAAGCTTCCTCTTCGGACACCAACTTACAGAGTTCCTGGTAATCCTGATTTGCTCTTACGACAATTTCCCCTGACTTTGTAATTGTGGCTAAGAAAGGGTATTCCTGCCTAATGGCACCATGCAAAGTGGCCCGAACCGTCTTCTCGGGGATTGGACCAAGTGAGAATTCAGTGGAAAAAACCTCTGGCTCAGATTTAAAATCCCCCATATCTTTTACGGAGTAAGCAAACTGACGTAGTTGTTCCTTTACAGCCTGATCTAATAAGGAGTCCAATGTCTCAGCTTTGTCGTGGTTGCATCCAAGCACCTTCTTAACTGAATGTTCTTCACCTTCTTCAACGACGGAATGAAGAACTTCTGAGGGACGATGAACATCCCCATTGTGTTCTCTGAAATATTGTTCTTCTACGCACGGCTCCAAAGGGCTCAGCCTGAGTCTTTTGGAATCCTGTTGACAGCTCTTGCTTTGGTCTGACAAGGTTCCGCCAGATTTAGAAAGACAGTCCGTTGCAATCTCATTAACCAACTGTCCATGCATATTAATTTCTGTCACAACAAAGTCACTTGGAAAGGTTTTGATACAGCCACAGAAGCCAACATGATCATTCATGTAAGTGGAAGAGTCGTGTGTTACGGGTGTGCCAGAGTCTTCTTCCATTCCAGTATTAGACAGTCTAGAAAAAGTAAAAAATAAATAAATCAAATCATATTATCTGGATGTTGGGGATGTGATAGGCTGTGAAAAGCTAAATTTAGAGACAGCCATTACATTTTAAAAACATATTTTGATACCTATTTTACATTAAAAAATTTAAAATGTACTTTATGTAATCTGAAGTCATTGCTATCATGTCAATTTGGATTTACGGCAAGGCTCCTTACACATTTCTCACTTGCAACCCCTTTCTGCCTAATACGTGACCCCAGGTATACAAAATAGGTGAAAAACCAAACATTTACTGATAATAAAATCAGCATTTGCAAGAGTTTCAAAACAGGTTTATTTTCCTGTTTATGAAGTGCAGCTGAAGCATTTTCTGCACTGTCAACACAGCACATTGTTACTAACTGATTTATGTAAATGTCTAGGTGGCATTCAGAAAACTTTCAGTTTTGCCAAATTTTCCGTGATTGCAACATTGAAATAAAGGGACCCAATTTTGGTTTTGGACCCACAGTTTAAGAAAAACAGTGATTTATTGCAGCCTTATTTATTTATTTACTACATTTATGTCCCGCCCTTCTCGACTCCAAAGGGTGGCTTACAGCAGAGGCAAAATTCAATGCCTTAAACAATTCAACAATTAAATGACTTTTAGTTAAAAATCGAAACAAGGTTAAAAGCAATTAAAACATGAACAATATAACTTATAGCTATAAAATCACATTATCCATAATCAAGGTCGGGCCATTCCAATGATCATCTATCTATCTATGTATATAATAAAAGTCAGTGTTTGCGGGCAGTGGTGCGGAGGGAGGAATATGTGCCAGCGTTTCGATTGGCTGCCACTGTGGGATTATTTGCATAAAGGGCTCCGGTTGGCCAGCCTCAGAACTCCAAAATTCTACGGACCCAGACAGAGGGGATTGGTTGCCACTAAAATGGTATTTGCATAAAGGACTCCTATTGGCCAACCACATTCCAACATTCTAAGGTGACTCAGAGGGAAAAGGAAAGGCCTCAGGCAGTCAGCCACTGCGGCCCACAGCAATGACGGATCAGGACCAAACTTGGCAAACAGGGGCCCAATGGCCCACTTCACAACCCGGTGTAGTTTAGGGCAGGAGGGGCCACGAATGATGGGATTTGCAGTACCTTCACATCATTCGCTTCCCAATCAACACTGTAGCCCCTATAAATCACAGACCAGGCCCAAAATTGACAGCAAGGCTTCCTTAACTTGATTTTCCTGACTAGGCCTCAGCTCATGGGATATTGTTAGGCTTCTTCAACTTGATTTTCCTGACTATGCCCCCAACAATGACATAACAAGACCAAACTTGGCACACAGATCCCCCAAGGTGCACCCTACATCCTGGTGCAGTTTGAGGGAGGGTGGACCATGGATGACGGGACTTGCAGTACTTGAATTCATTTCCTTAGAGCACTGTGGCCCACACCAATGACGAATCAGGACCAAACTTGGCACACAGAGGCCCAATGGCCCACTTTACAAACCTGCTGCGGTTTACGGCAGGATGGCTCACAAATGATGGGATTTGCAGTACCTTCATCCAATTTATTTCCCACAAAACATTGGAGCCCCTACAAATCAGAGACCAAGCCCAAACTTGGCACACAGATTACCCATGACCCACTCTACATCCTGGTGCAGTTTTGAGTGGGACGGACCACAGATGATGGGAGTTGAAGTACCTTCACTCTCTTTCTGAGACCGCTGAGACCCTCATCCAATGACTGATCAAGACCACACTTGGCACACAGGGCTCCCATGACCCACTCTATATCCTGGTGCAATTTGGAGAATGGGGGACCATGGATGATGGGACTTCCAGTACCTTCCCTCACTTCCAGAGACCGCTGCAACCCTCATCCAGAGAATGATCAAGACCAAATGTGACACACACAGACCCCATGACCCACTCTACATTCTGCTGCTGTTTGGAGGGGGATGGACCACGGCCAATGCGACTCGCAGTACCTTCACTAAGTTCCTGAGACCACTGCAAGCCACATAAACATCTAATAGGAACCAACCTTGGCACGCAATGCATTCCTCAAATAACCTGGGCACCTCTGGGTCCTCGGCTAGTTACACATAAATCCAAGACATTTGTTGCACTGTATTATTTGCCAAAGGCTTGGCCACAAAGCCATGTTTTCACATTTTTTCTGAAAGTCAGGAGGAAAGGGGCTGATCTAATATCACTGGGGAAGCAGTTCCTTATGCATGAGAGAACTCCACGGTCAACTGATATCTTGGGAGGGAACCTGTAAAAGATCTAGGTAAGATACTCAAGTGTAAAAATGTTTTATTAAATATTGTTAAAATATATCATCAGTTGTTTAAAGATGTTGTGATTTTCTGCAAATAGTATATCATCTGCTGGTGTTCCTCCTCCCTAGTTTTCATAGAATCATAAAATAATAGAGTTGGAAGAGACAACATGGGCCATCCAATCCAACTGCCTGCCATGCAGGAAAAGCACAAAGCACCCCCAACAGAGTTCCACTGCTGAACAGCTTTTCATGTCACCCTTCTCTGCAAATTCGTGTGACATTGCTCGGATGGAATGCCTCAACCAATCTGGCAGAATATGTGTGATACACACACACACATATACGTGTGTGTGCACGCGCCTTCAAGTCACCTGTTGACTTATGACAACCCCGTGAATTCTTCATAGTGTTTTCTTTTTTAAAAAAATTATTAGAGAGTTTTCATATATTTTTATACATAAAAAAGAAAAGAAAGTGGGGAAGTAAAGTATTCGTGTGGGAAGAGATTTAGAAGGGAGCAATAAAAGGGGTAGCAAGGCATAGAAAAGAATGGGGGAGTGTAGAAGTCCAGGGGAAAGGGTAAAGATGGGAGAGGGATGAAAAGGCAAGTGAAAAATAGAGGGTAAAAACAGTTTGACTTCCGTGGTCCTTTTTGGGTGAAGATCTTTTTCCTTGGTCAGTAGATTTTGATTTGTCGTCAATTTCTTCTTCTCTGCTTCCTTAGTTGTTTGTATATATTCCTATATTTACATTATTAACCTTCAAATAGTCCATCACCAAAGTCCAATCAGTTTCCTTCATCGGTGAGCCCTTGTTTCTCGACATCAAATAGGTCAATCTATCCATATTCCTTATCTCCAGGATTTTCTCTATCCATGTCTCTTCCCCTGGGATTTCCTTGTCTTTCCACCTTCTTGCGTAACATATTCTAGCCGCCGTGCATAGCAGAAAGAACCACTTGTCAGTGTTTTCTTCTAGTTTCGGTTCCGTCATGCCAAGTAAGAATATCTCTGATTTTAGAGGGATGTCAACCTTTAGGATCTTTTGTGAGGTGTTTTGGATCTTTTTCCAGTAGGTTTTTGCTTTGTCACATGTCCACCACATATGGTAATAGGACCCTTCCATCCTCCCACATTTTCAGCAATTGGTGTTCATGTTTTTATAGCTTTTCCCTAGTTTCTTGGGGGTCATGTACCACCTGTATGCGGTCTTAATCCAATTTTCCTTTAATTCTATGGCGTATGTGTATCTTAACTTCTTTTCCCAGATTTCCTCCCATCTATCTCTTTCTAGTGTTTTCCCTATATTCTCCTTCCATCTCTTCATATAATTTTTTCCTCCTTCTTATCCTGGTCCCACTCTAGTAATTTTTTGTATATTTTAGTTATAATTTTTTGCTCTGTTTTTAATATTATATCCCAGAACTTGCTTTCCTCTTGAAAACCGACTTTTGCATCTTTCTCAAAGTATTCTTTTAGTTGTCTATAATGTAACCATGATATTTTACCATCTAAATTAAATATTTCTTGTTGGGTTTTCAATTTTATTTCTCTATTCTCTCTCTTCACAAGGTCTTTATATCTCGGCCATTCGTTCCAGCCCAGAATTCTCATGTGTGTCGCTTCTAGGGGGGAAACCCAAAGTGGTGTTTTATTATAAAATTTCAGTTTGTATTTTTTCCAGATTTGTATGAGGCTAGATCTAATAAAATGATTACCAAACTTTTTTTCCTTTTTGCTTATTTCATACCATAAATAATTATGCCATCCGGCCCTAGGATCTATTCCTAATATTAGTAATTTTTTCTTGTCCAATTTTGCCCAATCCAGGCCAGTGCACAGGCTTCAGAGTACAATTTTAGATCCGGTGTTGCTAGACCTCCTTTGTTTTTTTTCTCAGTTAATATTTTTACTCTTATTCTAGCTTTTTTACCCTGCCAAATATATTTGATAACATCCTTATTCCATTCTTTTAATAATTTCTGTCCCCTTATAATTGGAAGATTCTGAAAAAGAAATAGTATCTTAGGTAAGATTTTCATTTTCACACTGGCAATCCTGCCTAGTAGTGATAGGTTAATATTTTTCGAACTATCCATTTCCCTTTTCAGTTCCTTCCATTTAGGTATGTAATTGTTCTGCAAGAGGTTAATGTTTTTATTCGTTAAAATTATGCCGAGATATTTCAATTTATTAGAAATTTGTATTTTCCCCTTCTTCTGGAGATTTATTAATTCTTTCTTGGGGATATTTTTCACTAATGCTTTAGTTTTGTCCATATTTAATTTAAAATGGGCTATGAGAAAAGAAGGCACTAATGCCTACTAGCTTGTGTGTCATTGCTCAGATGGAATGCCTCAACCAATCTGGCAGAATATGTGTGATACACACACACACACATACGTGTTTGTGCGCGTGCCTTCAAGTCACCTGTTGACTTATGACAACCCCGTGAATTCTTCATAGTGTTTTCTTAGGAAATAAAAACTTGGAGGTGGGTTTTGCCACCTGTTGCCTCCAACAGGTGGCAAAGACTATAGCATCTGGTATTGGTTGGCAATCTCCTTCTGAGGTACTAACCAGGACTGACCCTACTTACATTATACTCGTAACATCAGGGTATGCTTGCAGCATTGTCAAGTACAATTACTATCTCAAGTAGGCTGAGACATGCAATGGATGTATGTTTTGAGAGAGAAAACTGTCTCACTTGGATGGGTTTAATAATGAGGACAGAATATAACATTTTCTCCTGTGACAGCCAGAATGGAAGGAAGAGCAAGGAGCAGCTTCTACATTGAGAAATCCTAGCTTCCACTCTGTAATGGGGCACAGTCCTCTTTATGATCACAAAGGTGTTCAGTTTTATAAATTGGTATGGAAATGGTACATAACACCAGTAAAAATAGCAAATATTAATAAAAATGTTATTTAAAAACTGTTGGAGAGGTTGTCAAGAGGTGGGTACATATATACATATGTGGTGGGATTGTAAATATGTAAATGAATTCTGGGGGAAGGTATTTAGAGAAATAGAAGTAATAATGGATATGAAGATGGAAAAAAGTGCAAGTATTGCATTGTTGTCATTATATAATGTTAAGAATTTAGGGAAGACAGAGAAGGATGCAATAAATAATATGTTAACTGTAGCAAGGTTGTTGATAGCAAGGAACTGGAAAGACAAGATAAATATACAAATTGAAGAATGGTATAAAGAACTATGGAAATTAGCAATAAATGATAAATTGACATATAGGTTAAAAGCTAGAAAGGGGGTACGAAGGTAAATGACTTTGATGAAGTCTGGGGTAAATGTATCGAGAATGGTTTAAAAGAAGTAGATGGGAAGTTACCTCCACAAGAAGAAATGAGATTTTGGAAGGAGAATGCTAATTGAAGTGGCTCGGAAGGGGGGGGGGACGGGGGACACAGAGGTGAATATGATAAGATATAAGATATATATGCATATATAGTTGATGCAATGAATTAAGTGTGAAATACAAAAGTATGGAATGTATTGATGTATGTATGCAACTTAAGAGAATCAATGCATTTAAGAAAATGTATTAAAATTATTAATTAAAAAAGAAAACAAAGGTGTTCAGTTAATGCAGTTTGAACCCACTTTAACTGCCATGGATCAATGTGGTGGAATCACGGGAGTTGTAGTTTTACACAGCCTTCTCTTCCAAAGAATGCTGGTGCCTCACCAAACTATCAATCCCATGATTCCAAAGCACCGAGCCATGGAAGTTAAAGTGGAATCGAACTGCATTAATTCCCAAACCTGGAGAACTAGAGTTTGGGAACCACTGCTGTCATTTGACTTATCCTGGGCTGAGTAGCTAATGGTGCTGGACCACAACTCTCATCTGCACAGTCAGGGTCCCTGTCTCAGGGATGATGGGAGCTATAGCCCAAGAATTGAAGACTTGCTGGCATTCTTCTAAGAGTGAGAAAAAAAGTCAGGAGAGGCAAAACTTCCTGCAAAACAAAGAGCCATACATTGGAAATGATCTTTCCGAACCCTCTCCGCAGAAATATAGAAGGTTTAGGCACTCTTATTGCCTATAACAGGCAAACCCAGATGATTCCTAATCCATCTAAAATGCAGAGATGTGCTTTTCACCTTAAGAACAGAAAAGCATATTGAGCTTCGAGGGCTATCTGGGAAGGAATCCCACTAGAGCATTGCAGCACAACAAAATACCCTGGACCGTGCTCTGACTTACAAGTAGCACTGCTTGACTATCAAGCAAAAGGTAGACACTAGAAGTAATATCATACAAAAACTAACTAGCACAACCCGGGGATCACAACCAGATACACTGAAGGTATCTGCCCATGCACTTTTCTACTCTGCTGCTGAGTATGCATGCCCAGTGTGGAACACATTGCACCATATTAAAGCAGTGGATGTACCTCTTAATGAGACATGCTGTTATCACAGGATGTCTATGCACTACACCACTGGAGAAATTATACTGTTTAGCCAGCCAGCATTGCACCACCTGACATCCGCCAGGGAGTAGCAGCCAATAATGAAAGGACCAAGGCAGTGACTGACATCTCCGGTCCAACCTCAGTTTGGATATCAGCTAGCAAGCCAACACCTTAAATCAAGAAATAGCTTCCTAATATCTACAGATACTCGCAGGAACTCAGCAAGCAAGAGTCCAAAAGTGGCAGGCTAAATCCCAGAACTCAAGTCATGGCTGATACCTGATGAGAGACTCCCTCCTGGGCACACAGAAAAATGGACGACTTGGAAGATGCTGAACAGACTACGCTTGGACACCACGAGATGCAGAGCCAACCTTAAGAAATGGGGCTACAAGGTGGAGTCTGGAGAAGAGCAAACCACAGACCACTTACTACAATGCGGTCTGAGCCCTGCCACATGCAGAATGGAGGACCTTCTCACAGCAACACCACAGGCACTCCGAGTGGCCAGCTTCTGGTCAAAGGACATTTTGTCTAATGCCAAGTTTTTAACTTTGCTTGTGTTTTTAAGTACAACCGCATCCTCAAAGGAAGAATTGTGTCAGAGCTGGGAAATCTGAGCTTTGATGAAGTTCAGATCCCCAGTCTGCCTTGGTCAAAACTGTTTGACCTTTGTCCCAGTTCTGTGAGAGCTATGCTGACCTTTGCTCCAGTTCCTGAGAACCTGTACTGTGTCATTCTGGAGGTGATGCAACTTGAGAGGTGCTTGCTGAGTCCTAGAGAGATTAGGCCCCCTCATTGGAATCCTCAACTCTGGACATGGACATTGGACACTGTTCTAAAACCTGTCACGAACTCAGAGACTATGAGGTCATAATCCCACACAGACGTTATGAAGGATAACTACTGAATATACAGTTCAAAAGATATGGTAGCAAAAGCAATTCCTTGGGCAAAAGGTGATCAATTGTGCAAAACAACTTGGTAAGTTTAAAAGGTGTGTTTGGCTGGCGGATCAAAGGAACAAAGCAAAGTAGCAAAAATACAAACAAGGCTTGTACCTGCCCAATAAAATCGTGTTGGATCGTGCTTCGTCTGCTCAGATGAGTCCTTACTGAGGATCTGTTCCCAGTCCTTACAAATTGTTGGAAGCTACAGACAATGCTGTTGCTGTTGCCCGTTTCTGGTCAAAAGATATTGCTGTTGCCCGTTTCTGGTCAAAACTGTTTGGAACCTGCCTACCTTCGTGACCGGCTCTATCTTCCCCAGCCACCCTCCTCCAGGTCTTCATGCATCCTCAGGGAACCTCTCCTTTGGCCGTGCCAGTCTCACAGACTGCGGCTTTGAGCCTGGCTTTCCATATCCTTCTCTTCTGGATCAGGCCAGCCTTCATCCCATGCCAAACTTTCTGTGAGGGAAGAATGCCCAGCAATGGCAAAATCTCCTTTTCCAACAACTGAAAACCTGATTTTCCACTGGGCCTTTGCAAGTAGGACTCCCCCCCTGCCCCCAGGCACAAACGAGAACTTGGGCTACGAGACCTTTTCCCCCCTATGTGACCCTTTATGTTTTGACACTACTCCAGTTATCTCCCCCGAGTTTTTTTTAACATTTTATATGTACATGTGGCTCGCCCTGTCGTTTCTGTTTAAGATTCACCTATGTTGTTGTGTTTTCATAGATGTATTTTTTAATGTGTTTATTGTTTTCTGATGTTTGTGATATATTCTGTGATTTGTTGTTCGGGCACGGCCCCATGTAAACTGCTCCGAGTCCCCTTTGGGGAGATGGATGCGGGTTATAAATAAAGTTTTTATTATTATTATTATTATTATTATTATTATTATCTGCTTGCACTCCTATTTTTTTAATCAGTTTTATACTAATTTATGCAATGCTTTTGATACAAAATAAATAAATAAATCCTCAATTCGCTTCCGACACATGACAAATAAATAATTAAATAAATATGGAAGGACTAGAAATACAGACATGAGCTAACCCTGATTCGAAATACTCCCAAAATCGTCCACATGGCTGGCTGAGATAGTGACACCTTTGCTTCCTGATGGTTCAGGACACACAAAAAACTTTGTGAACAATATGATAAATAAAAATATTGTGCATAAAATGATCTCCAGGGTATTATGTGCACATAAAACATAAATCAATGGTTGTGCTTGGACTTCTGCTCATTTGCAAGATATGTATGTTTTTTGCAAATGCAGGCATCTGGAGAGAAAAAAATATTCAAAATCCCAAACACAAGCATTTTGGATAAGGGATACTCAACCTGTACAGATTCTGTGCTCAAGATCCCAACTCCTGCCTTTCTTCAATGTCTTTGGAAGGCTCCTCTGCAAGCACAATCCCAGGTTCCAAAGGGATCTTCCATTTGCCACAGGGGGAGATTAGGGGGCGTGGCCAGGCAGGCAGACTATACCACTGTCACTGATTAGGGGTGGCTCTCATAGAGAGACATGGAATGGTCTCCCTTTTCTAGTTTGGGCGATACCATTATGGCAAAAAATTACAAAAACATAAACCGAGCAAAGCAGCGAGTCAGAAAGCACAACAGAAGTGAGAAACGTGGGATGAAATGAAGTTTGGCTCCCCTCATCAGCCTCTCGGTTGGTTTTAAGCCGCTCTGTAGGGAAGCGTCCCTCCCCCGCTTTCCTCCGCAATGGGCCAGTCCAAAAGGGAAGGGGAGCTACTGCGCATGCGTGGAATTGGAACGCTCAGGGGCGCGCCAGATTAGAGGGAAGTGACAGCGGGGAAGTTCCCAGGTTGAGTCAAACGGGGAAGCAAGTGGGCGGAGCCAAAGGGGAAAGTCAATGGGGGAATCCTTTAGCTGGGGAAAGGCTCATTTCGGGAACTGGAAGGGTGAGCTATGCCATTTCTCCTCTCCTCTTTCCTTCTTTGGGCAGCAGGGCTATGCTCTGTATTGTAAGATCCTGGTGGAGCCAGACCAGGCACCCAAACCCTATAAATGCCTTTTTATTTATGGTGTCCCCCCCAAAATGCATCCACCCTTCTATAGCTGATATATATATAGTAGGCTTTTCTTAGGCAAACAATATTTGGGATGGTTTTGCCAGTCCCAGGCTCAGGTACTCATTGGTGGTCTCCCATCCAAGCACTAACCAGGGCTGACCCTGCTTAACTTCCAAGATCAGGCAGCTTCTGGTGCCTTGAGCAGATATAGGGATCTTGTTCTATGCATACCTGTGTTTTTATATATGGACGTGATGGGATATTTTTGGATCCAAGTCTAAACATGAAATTAATTTATCTTTCATGTACACCAGGGGTGCTCATTAGGTAGATCGCGATCTACTGGTAGATCGCGTAGGGCGTCCTGGTAGATCGCAGGCAGGGCAGGAGGAAGGCTCAGTCCCGCCCCGCAGACTCCCGACGCCGCGCATGTGCTGCGGGCCAGTCAGCGTGGTGGCGGCGTGACCGGCGTCGCTATGGTCCATATGGGAGCCATACACCAGGGGTGCTCACTGGTAGATCTCGAAGGGCATCCTGGTAGATCCCAGGCAGATCGCAGGCACAGTGTGTATGGCTCCCATGCCATTTGTGAGGAATGCTCAGAGGCTTATTCAGTCTTAAAATATATTATATGGCTCTCACTGAAAAAAATTTCCTAATATTTTGCTTTTATGGCTCTCTGAGTAGTGGGTAGGTAGATCTTTGGGACTTGGTTGTTTTATAAGTAGCTCGCATGCTGAAAAAGTGTGAGCACCCCTGCCATACACGGTGTGTATGGCTCCCATGCCATTTCCGCCGCCGCCATGACGTCACGCGCGCTATTTTCCCGTCATGTATGTGTCAACTGTAAAATAGGATGTTTTGATTGTGTTTTTCCCTTATGGCAGAAGGAGGTTGGACTGGATGGCACTTGGAGGTCTCCTTCTATTCTAGGAACCTATTGTTGTTGTTACTATTAGTAGTAATAGTAGTAGTAGTAGCAGCAGAGGCTGAATGAATATCATCATCATTATTTTGAATAAATTCAGGGGCTTATTATACTCACATTTAGTTGAATTCAGTCTTAAAATATATGGCTCTCACTGAAATAAATTTCCAAATATTTTGCTTTTATGGCTCTCTGAGTAGTGGGTAGGCAGATCATTTTGACTTGGTTGTTTTATAAGTAGCTCGCATGCTGAAAAAGTGAGCACCCCTGATGTACACCTTATACATTGCCCAAAGTGGGAGCCCCCAGTGGCGCAGTTTGTTAAACCCTTATGCCAGCTGAATATGCTGACTGACAGGTCAGGTGTTTGAATCCAGGGAGAAGGGGTTGAGCTCCTGTCTGTCAGCTCCAGCTCCCCATGCGGGGACATGAGAGAAGCCTCCCACAAGGATGGTAAAACATCAAGACACCCAGGCGTCCCCTGGGCAACATCCTTGCAGATGGCCAATTCTCTCACATCAAAAGGGACTTGCAGTTTCTCAAGTCGCTCCTGATACACAAAAAAACTGCCCGAAGTTATTTCTTTTTTTTTTTTATAATATTGTGCATGAGACATAAGTTGTGTACACAGGACCATCAGAAAGCAAACAGATCCCGATTTCAGCCACCCATTAGATAATTTTTGGAGTTCTATATATGCTGTAGGGAAGTTTTTTTGTTTTGTTTTGTTTTGTTTTTGTCAGGAGCGACTTGAGAAACTGCAAGTCGCTTCCGGCGTGAGAGAATTGGCCGTCTGCAAGGACGTTGCCCAGGGGATGTCCAGATGTTTTGATGTTTTATCATCCTTGTGGGAGGCTTCTCTCATGTCCCCGCATGGGGAGCCGGAGCTGACAGAGGGCGCTCAGCCGCACTTTCCCCGGATTCGAACCTGCAACCTGTTGATCTTCAGTCCTGCCGGCACAAGGATTTAACCCACTGCGTCACTGGGGGCTCCTTTGTAGGGAAGTGTTGTGAAATTAAAGCGGTTTTTGGTACTTTCTGTGCAGGAGAAAGGTCAGAGAGTGATGCTGCACACGTGTAGAGCTTTGAAAAGCGGGTTTCTGTGCCAAGAATCAGGCAGGCACTTGTTCGCTCTGTAACACTGTGATTGGCGCAGTCTAATCTATGCTGTGACTTGCTGATGTACACCCCGTGCCTAACGTGAAATAACGTAGGCTTAGATTGGTCTAACAGTACAGGATGTGCTAATGGGAGACGTTAGTGCCAAAAGGGAGAAGAACTGCGCATGTACGGAGGGATTCAGCCCCATCCGTTGCTGGCAAGGAAAGGCAGAATGTGAAATGTTGCAAATCGGGTACATGAACGTCCCAGGCCACTGATATGTACTGTGAGAAAGAACTAACTTAGTAAAGTCCATTGTTCTAACACATAGGTGGGACTTTTAGATGTGATGCTAATGGAAATGTAATGTTTTATTGGATTAATGAAATGCCATGAGACACCAGCCAATTATGATTGTGTAAAATCCATGAAGGAGGGTGGGCTTTTCCGAGATGCCGCCATTGGGGGTATAAATGTTTTGTACTGAGAGTGATCGGGGCCTTTGCCCCTGATAGCAGCCGTGTTCTGCTGGCAATCCCCACCAGCTGGTGTTATCAATAAATCTCTTTGATTTCACACCACAGTGAAGTTGTTGCGTCCTTTCCTCACCCCTGCCACCCGCACGTCCGCGCACCTGTTGGTAAGAGGTCATTTGCCAACTCGGAGTTCCATAACTCCCTAATTTGCTGCTTCAAAATGACAAGAGAAACTTTGTGACTTTGGTTCAACAGTGTGAGCAGTGTGCATGCCTACACAATCATGGTAATTTGAACACCTAACATAACATTGTAAATTAAGTTGGAATTTGTAGCTCTGACTACATTATTGTTACAACAGTCTTTAATATAAATGTCTCTAACCTTTGAGAGGAGCCCCCAGTGGCACAGCGGGTTAAACTGCTGAGCTGCTGAACTTGCTGGTCAAAAGGTTGGCGATTTGAATCCGGGGACCAGGGTGAGCTTCGCTGTTAGCCCCATCTTCTGCCAACCTAGCAGTTTGAAAACATGCAAATGTGAGTAGATCAATAGGTACCACTCCAGCAGGAAGGTAACAGCGCTCCGTGTAATCATGCTGGCCACATGACTTTGGAGGTGTCTATGGACAATGCCGACTCTTCAGCTTAGAAATGGAGATGAGCACCAACCCCAAAGTCAGACACGACTAGATTTAATGTCAAGGAGAAACCTTTACCTTTAACCTTCAAGAAATAACCATAACAACTGTCTTTCGGGCTGCAAAGGTCGACAGCAAGCTAGACTAATGGCTGGGAGCTCACTCCGATCCAGGCTGGCTTCGAACGCATAACCTCTCCATCAGTAGTGATTTAATGCAGCTATCTATCAGCTGCGCCACAGCCTGGTATGGCGATATAAATGGGACCTTGGAGGCATCCAAATGTTGTATTGTATTGTTACTTCATGGTTGTAGAAATGAATAGTTTGGGATTCTTTTTAAAGATGCAGATGCATATTATACTTTTTTGTCAGAAATTAGTGATGAACAAGCCCGTAACGCCTTCAACATACGTGCGCTGCCTTGGCTATAGCATGGTGAAGCAACTGGCAGATTTCGTTGATCCGCAAGAAGGATGGAAGACATTAGCAGTAGACATAAAAAATCCCTCCGGAGATAACAGATACAACCAAATGCATATAAGGTATTGTCCTGAAACCACAGAGAAAATACTGTTTTATGATTAGCATGTATCTCAACTGGAGAATTTGAAATCTAGTATAGTCTTTTATGAGAAGAAATAAAATTAGGTATACGATTCATATGAGGGCGGGTCAATAAGTCCATGACTTTTTGAATGAAACACAGGTTTTTGGATAAAAAATCATTTTATTTTTCAACGTAGTCTCCTTTGAGCTCTATACACTTTGTCCAATGTTTCTCCAATTTTTTTATCCCTTCCAAAAAATAAGATTTGTCGAGGTCATCAAAACAGGTATTTGTTTGTGAGATGATTTCATTGTTAGAGTCAAGTCTCTTTCCGCCGAGCCATTTCTTCAAGTTTGGAAACAAGAAATAGTCACTCGGGGCTAAATCCGGAGAATAGGGCAGATGAGGGAGCAGTTCGTATCCCAATTTATGGTTTTTTGCCATGGAAACTGCACATGTGTGCACCCTTGCGTTTGTGGTCAAATGTGAGCAAATCCAGCACCCATCTTGTGGAAAGCTTTCTCATACGCAAGTGGTCATTTAAAATTGAAACCACTGAGCCATGTGAGATGCCTATGGCTTCCACAATCTCTCGCACTTTTAATCTCCGATTGGCCAACACCATATTGTGAATTTTTTCAATTGTTTTGGGTATAGAGACCTCAACTGGGCGTCCAGAATGTTCGGCATCTTCCGTGCTTGTACGGCCACAACGAAATTCAGTAAACCACTTTTTTACCATTGCAATTGATGGTGCAGAGTCCCCATAGTATTTATTAAGCTTAGCCTTGGTTTGAGTGATGGTTTTTTCCATAAAGAATAATGCTTAATGAGCACACAAAATTCACTTTTTCCATTTTCTCCTCAAATCACGCGGTAGTCTGCTATCAATGGCTGTCAAACACAAACGAAATGACGCCACTTGTTCAAATTTTGACGAGTCAACTGACAGGTGCCTGTTGACAGGAGCAGTGTTGCCCTTTCCGTTAAGAGGTGGGAAATTCAAAAAGTCACGGACTTATTGACCCGCCCACGTAATAAGTTTAGTTACCTGTCGCTTTCTTATTGAAAGGTTTGGCTGCCAAGACCTGGATTGACAGACCTCACACTCTACTGAGTGCTGTCCTATATGATGTGGCTACTATCCTTAGCAAAATTTATTATAATTTCTTTTGTTTCAGATAAACAATTGATTGTGTATATTGTCTTGTGTCTTCATTTTGGAAGTGAGAACAGTCCTGAAAGCCAACAGGAGTTAGTCACCAAAAATAGATGTCAGATCTTTGCCTGCTACTATCACCAGTTCTGTTGCAGAAGATAGAGGAAAATGCTTTGTAATGTTTCAGAAAATACACATAACTGATCTAGTCTTAGTTGACATTTTATTGTATCCAGCTGAGGAGTGTCCAAGATTGAATGTAGATGTAGATTGAATGTGAGCCTTTCTTAATCTTAGAATTATAAATTTCTTCATTCTTATCCATGTTCGTTTTCAGGAAAAGCAATCCCTTATTTGTGCTTGCTTTTCAGGAGATTTGAAGCACTTCAGCAAAGAGGAAAGAGCCCTACCTGTGAATTACTTCATGATTGGGGTACATTAAACTGTACAGTTAGTGATTTGGTGGACTTGCTGGTTAAAAATCATTTCTTGGCACCAGCCAGACTTCTTCTTCCAGGTAATGTTGATTTGCTTGCTGTGTCTTATGTGTACTTTTAATGGGATCAATCTCCTATGGTAGTTTTTCAGGATCTGTCTTGAATGAGCATGCTTAATTTTCTTGAACACCGCTATGCACAACAAGAAATGCAACCTTTTGTTTGATTAATATTTGCTAAATGCTTTCAGTTGTAATGTGTGTTTAACTTATGTGTGACTCGTGGCAATTCTTGACAAGATTTATTCAAAGAAGAATTGCTATCGTTATCCTTTAAAATAACTCTGAACCATTTAAAAAATCAGGAAAAGGGAAACTATACATTGTCTAGATATGAGATGTGAAATTTCCCTATCTGGCCCGTGAGTTCTTTCCTGCTGTTTTCCTCTGATCACGGATTGAAAATAAAAAAAATTGTTAAAATTTAAATGTCCTACATACCGTGTTTCCCGAAAGTAAGACAGCGTCTTACTTTCTTTCCCCCAAAAAAGTCCCCCTACGGCTTACTTTCGGTACGTCTTATATAACCCAAGACGTACCCGTTGCCACGCCACGCCGCCGCCCCCCGCAACCGAATGTGTGCCGCGGCACACCTGCGGCACCTCCGCGGCACACTTTTTCGCCAGGCCTCCAAGCAAGGGAGGGGGAAAGGAGCCAGGGGCGGGACGAGCGGCGACGCGTCACTGTGACGCGGCGATCCTCACCATGCCCCTGGCTCCTTTCCCCCTCCCTGCTTGACGAAAGAAGGGAGGGGAAAGGAGCCAGGGCGGTGAGGATCGCCGCGTCACAGTGACGCGTCGCCACTTCGTCCCGCCCGGCTCCTTTCCCTCCCTTGCTTGGAGGCCTGGCGAAAAGGGTGTGCCGCGGAGGTGTGCCGCAGGTGTGCCGCGCACACTCACGGCCTCGGTGCGGCATGACGCGGGCGGCGGGACGAGGTACGGCTTACATACGGGTGCGGCTTATATAAGCCGACACCCCCGACACCCCCGATACGTCTTACAATCGGGGGTGTCTTACTTTCGGGGAAACATAGAACTCTGGTATTATAGTTATTGTGTCAGAAGTGAATTGAGACTACAGTTATAATGTATAGCTAAATCAGAAACAAAGTTAAAAACTTGGCATTATGCCAAATGTCCTTTGACCAGAAGCTGGCTACTTGGAGTGCCTCTAGTGTCACTGTAAGGGGGTCCTCCATTATGCATGTGGCAGGGCTCAGACTGCATTGTAGTAAGTGGTCTGTGTTTTGCTTTTCTCCACACTCACATGTCGTGGACTCCACTTTGTAGCCCCATTTCTTAAGGTTGGCTCTGTATCTCGTGGTGCCAGAGCACAGCCTGTTCAGGGCCTTTCAAGTCACCCAGTCTTCTGTGTGCCCAGCGGGGAGTTTCTCCTCTGGTCTCAGCCACTGATTGAGGTTCTGGGTTTTAGTCTGCCAGTTTTGGGCTCTTGCTTGCTGAGGTGTTCCTGTGAGTATCTCTGTAGATCTTAGAAAGCTGTTTCTTGATTTAATGCAATGGGTTGCTGACTGATATGTTTGCTGGCAGGCAAGCTTTTGGACTTATCCCTATCCATAATAATAAATAATAATAACACTTTATTTATATTCCGCCCTTCTCACCCCGAAGAGGACTCATGGTGGATCACAAGTACACATACATGGCAAACATTCTATGCCGTTTGTATAGACGTACACAGAACACAGGCAGA
The DNA here is from genome assembly GCA_030556195.1 of Anolis apletophallus. Classification (NCBI taxonomy): domain Eukaryota; kingdom Metazoa; phylum Chordata; class Lepidosauria; order Squamata; family Anolidae; genus Anolis; species Anolis apletophallus. The sequence goes on from JARBWK010000009.1 coordinate 66,321,936, forward strand.
ACAGAAGGAGGTTTTTGTGTCGTGCCACAGGGGGTGCTTTCACTCCATCCTTCTATGACGAAGAGCTGTCAGGACTTCCGCATTCCAGCATTTTCTGATCTTCTTTTTTCTTTTGTGGCATTGTAGAAACCTCCCCCGCTTTATTAGCGATACCTAATTTCTCTAATTACAGCTAAAGCTGTTTACGAACTGCTTAGGTAAACAGTGGGCAGGGCTGACAGTTGGCTGCCCACGCCAACCCGGGGCTCCATGAGTAGATATCCACAGAATAAAATTGCATTTTGTGTAATCGGTGGGAAAATGTCAAATTAATCCAGTTTACTTTTGTTCCTGAAACGTTTTCTGGATTGGAATTCCCTGTAGTAGTTTATGTGACCAGATCATACATTTGTTGTGAAGAAGCTTGTGTCTTTTTAAGCACAGTGTTTTCTGCACAACGCTGTACCAGCAATCTAAAATATTCTAAACTCTGATTACTATTTTTTTGTAACAGATGCTGTGAAGGTGAAAGAAAATATTTCAGTGCCTTTACCCTTCCAAGAAACAATGCGTCTAAATGAAAAAGAAGCTCTTTTAGGGGAAAAGCAAGTAGCATCTCTGCCTCCTCTCCCAGCTCCAGGCAGAGAGCTTGTAATGCCAGTTTCCTGTGGTCTGAGTACTGAGGAGAGTGGCTCAGTTTTGAACAGCACCGGTGAGTAGTTCTGCTCATATTCTGCTCATTAAATCTTACCTTTCACTTAACTCCACTCCATCTTTGAGTCTGAGAAAAATATCTTCCTGATGTGAGAAACTGAGCTAGAAGCAGATACATGTTTGTAAATAATAATAATAATAATAACAACAACAACAACAACAGCCGCAGCAGCAGGATTGAAGAGAAACAACTGGAAAAGCTGACACAATACGAGGATTTAAAGATCGAACTGCAAAGACTCTGGCACAAGCCAGTCAAGGTGGTCCCAGTGGTGATCGGCACACTGGGTGCAGTGCCTAAAGACCTTGGCCTGCACTTAAACACAATCGGCGCTGACAAAATTACCATCTGTCAGCTGCAAAAGGCCACCCTACTGGGATCTGCACACATTATTTGCCGATACATCACATAGTCCTAGACACTTGGGAAGTGTCCGACGTGTGATTCAATACAACAACCAGCATAGTGATCTTGTTTGCTGTGTACTAATCTTGTGTTTCAAATAATAATAATAACAATATCTTTATTTATATCCTGCTTTTCTCTCTAAATTGGACCCAAAGCAGTTCACAACATAATACAATACAACTCAAAGCACATTTAACATAAAATACAAGACAAAAATCATATAAGGCATAGTAACAATAATAGTAAACAACAACAACAATCGTAGTAAACAATCATAGTTGTTTAGATATTTTTATAGAAAAATCTTGGGTTGTGTAATGATAATCTTTTGTGAATCCTGGTTCTTATCTTTGCGAAATCTACATTTTTACATCAGTATATTTAAATGCATGTCAATGAACTTAAATACAATTGTTGATACCGCCCCATTGATTGATTTTTCTATATGCTTTTAAAATGTCTCTACTTGTTCCCAACTTGAACTAGCTACTTGTGAGCTTATAGAGTGTTGCATAAGAATATCTGGACTGCATTGTATTCTCTTGTTTTCATATTTTGCTAGCATCTCATGGGAAAAGAGATGTTGGCAAATCTTTGTGAGGTAGTTGTAGGTTTTTTGGGCTGTATGGCCATGTTCTAGAACAGTGTTTTTCAACCTTTTTTGAGCCGCGGCACATTTTTTACATTTACAAAATCCTGGGGCACACCACCAACCAAAATGACACAAAATGACACTCTAACATAGTAATACATATAGTTAATATGCTTTTAAATGTATTTATACACTCAGTGTGAAACCTGGGCCTGTTTCGATGAACACAACATAGATATCCTGGCAGGAATGGTAGAAAGACACACACGAAGGTCTTGCTCAACAGCTGCCAGTCTCTCGCTGTGTTCTTATGAATCCATAAGGAAGGAAGGGAAGAGAGAAGGAAGAATGGAACCAAAGAGCAAAGAAAGGGAGGAAAGAAACAGGAAAAGGAGGTAAAGAAAAGGAAGAAGAAAAATAAAAGGGAAAGAAGAAGGAAAAGAAAAAGAGGGAAGGAGGGAAAGAGGGAGAGAAGGAGAGAAAGAGGGAGGGAAGGTGGGAGTTGTAGGCCAAAACACCTGGAGGGAGGGCCCAAGTTGGCCCACACCTGCCTTAAGTGAGCAAACCCTGTTAGTTTTCGGCCTCTGCTTAAAGGTGCCTCAACCCTGTGTCCCGAACTCCCCTTGACCCGCCTTGGCTGAGTGCGAGGGAATCACGGGAGTGGTAGTTTGACACCATCTTGAGCCTCCCCAAACTACAAATCCCAGGATTCCCCAGCCTTGAGCCCTGTAAGACCAAGGCGTGCCTCACTGCATGAATGCTGCGGGGTAGATCCGCCTCCAGGCAGATGGGGGACCCGGGGAAGTCCCATCCCAGGATCTTCTCTCTCTGTGCGCTTCTTTCTGCCTGACGCAGTCCCCGCCTTTCGGCTCAAACCCTTCCGAGGCCGAGGAAGGAGCAGAGGGGAGGAGGAAGCCCAAGAAGGCAAGTGGTGAGTAGAGGCTGCGTCTGCGGGTCTCAGGCAAGGGATTGAGCCCCGGCTAGGGCTTCCCGGTAGGACATGAGGGCTCTCTCTCTCTCTCTCTCTCTCTTATCTCCAATTTACCACGGCACACCTGATGATCGCTCACGGCACACTGGTTGGGAAACAGTGTTCTAGAAACATTATCTCCTGACGTTTCGCCTGCATCTATGACAGGCATCATCAGAGGTTGTGAGGTCTTTGTGAGGTAATTTACAGACAATAGATTTATGGTGCTAGGATTGAAAAGTAAAACCTCACTCTGGCCAAAACACATTTTGGTGCCTCAAATGTTAGATCTCTTTCTGAGTCTGTTTGACCTGCTGATTCCAAAAATGGCACCACTTTTCTGCTATTTGTGCTAGTTTTTTTAAGATACATAACATATCAGTCTTAAACTGCTTGTCCATAGAAAAGCATAAGAACCATATCTAAGAAACTAGAGCTGGTGTGGTCTATTTAATGCAGTTTTCTGAATCAGTGCCCCAAATAACCCCAGGAACAGGCCTAAAAATCAAGGCACAAATGTTTTTTTGATTGAGCTGTGTTATTGTGTTTGCTCTAACTTTCCTGTTTTCTGAGATTTCCACTTACCATTTTCCATTACTTCTTTCAGGATTACAGATTTTTCACTTTCATGATCTGAAAAGCTTTACAAATAACTTTGATGACAGAACAGTGTCAGCTGGTGGCAACAAGATTGGCGAAGGAGGCTTTGGAGTGGTATACAAAGGGTGCGCCAATGGCAGAATGGTGGCAGTGAAAAAACTGACGGCTGTAGGTAGCCAGTATGTGTTCTGTATCTGACTATATATGTTGTGCTACTGACTTTGCTTAAAGTATAATGGAACTGAAGGCATGTAAAGGATAAAAATATCACAGTGTACACTGCTAAGTATATAGCCACATATGTCAGGAAGTCTATAAGAGAAATTGCATATGAGAATTACTGCTTTGGGTAAACTAAATATCTGTCCTATAAGAAGATCCTTCATTATTCACAGTAGATATAAAATTAAATAAGAAATAATATTAATGGCCTTATCAAACGCAGTACATCCACATGCAGGTTTGACCTCCGTCCACCCGCGTATACATGTCTGAGTTTCTAGTAAAGGTAAAGGTTTCCCCTGACATTAAGTCTAGTCGTGTCTGACTCTGGGGTGTGGTGCTCATCTACATTTCTAAGGCGAAGAGCCAATGTTGTCTGTAGACACCTCCTAGGTCATGTGGCTAGCATGACTGCATGGAGCACCGTTGACTTCCCGCAGAAGCAGTACCTATTGATCTACTCAGATTTGCATGTTTTAAAACTGCTAGTTTGGCAGAAGCTGTGGTTAACAATGGGAGCTGACCCTGCTCCCCAGATTCGAACCACCACCTTTCAGTCAGCAAGTTCACCTCATCAGTTTAACCCGCTGCGCCACCAGAGAGCTCCTGAGTTTCTAGTTAATTCTATCTTAATTTTCCTTGTAGCTCACCGATGGAAGTATTGATGATCTGAAAAAACAGTTTGAACAAGAAATAGCAATAATGGCAAAGTAAGTACTGAGCATTTTTGAAACACTATTGCAGTATGTCTGCTTTAGAAACACAGCTGGAATGTGGTTTGTTTAGGCTAATTAATGTTTGGGCTGTATTATTTTTATTTAATAAAATAATACATTTAAAAAGAAAAAACACAGGAAGAATCCTAGTACAAAATATGGAAATCTGATCTAAACATAGAGGTAACTTAAGTTAAGGCACTGAAAACTCTTCAAGTATTGATCACTTGTGATTAGCAGTGTTTTGATCCATCTATCTTTGATTCGAATTTTACATGGTGAAATAATCAGACAGCCATGTTAATCTGTGCCAGTGTAAAAAGTTGTAAAAGAATTATGTAGCACGTTTGAGTATAACCGAGAAAAAGAAATTTCTAGTTTACATGGACTCTAATCCACAAATTGGACTGGAACTCACGAAACCTTTTTGATAGAAATTTATTCTTTTTTTCAGTCTCAAAGGTGCGACATGATTGCTGTATACCTTTTTAAATACAACACAGTTTATATTTTTAGTCCGTGTTTTTTTAAAAGGGTTTGTGTTTTGGAATTAGAGGGTCAAACCGAATCAAGACTAGACTTCTTTTTGTTAAATTATTGAAATAAATACACACTAGGGCTGAACATGTACATAAGTCTTCATCCAATGTGTTCTTCAGTATTTTTCACATCTGATTAAAGCAGTGGTTCTCAATGGGCCTTCTCGGTGGTGGCGCCCCGTCTGTGGAACGCACTTCCAAATGACATACAGTCAACCCCATCCCTCCTGGCATTCAGGAAAAAAGTGAAATCCTGGCTATGGGACCAGGCATTTGCACATTAGCACAATGCAGCACTTTGGATTGGATTGTAATGACAAGTTGGTGGACATGGCTCAATGCTCTTATTATGGACGGAACATTGTTTTTAACTTATGTGAATGTATATGATGTATTAATGTTAACTGTATTTTAATGTATTTAATTCTGAATGTTTTTGGTTTTATATTGTACTTTATATTGTTTTGGCATCGAATTGTTGCCTTTGTTAGGCCGCTCTGAGTCCCCTCTCGGGGGTTGAGAAGAGCGGGGTAGAAATGTTGGAAATAAATAAATAAATAAACCTGTGGGTCCCCAGAAGTTTTGGCCTTTAACTCCCAGAAATCCTAACAGCTGGTAAACTGGCTGGGATTTCTGGGAGTTGTAGACCAAAACACCTGGGGACCCACAGGTTGAGAACCACTGGATTAAATGAACACAGCCCATCAAACCTTATGCTATTCTAAAATTGGTTTGCATCAAAAGTGGCACCAGAGTGGCAATGGATGCCTGGAGTTTCATACTGAATTCTTTCCTATCCCCATCTGGATGTGTACACAAAGTATATGCTGTACTACTAAGCCCCCTATAAAATGCATTTATTCCCATTGGATGAACTTGCACAGTCGATGTCAACAGTGATAGCTAAGAAGCAATGATCATATTTTGACTTGTTTTTTTTCAGAGCCTTCTGGGTCCTTGAATTGTCAGATGAAAGGCATGAAAGTCCAGATTAATGAGCCTGTTTATTTTTTTTCTCACAGGTGTCAGCATGAGAATCTAGTAGCATTGCTTGGCTTCTCAAATGACTTTGATCAGCCTTGCCTTGTCTCTGACTATATGCCTAATGGCTCATTGCTTGACAGATTAGCTTGTCTGGTAAGTGACACATTTACTCATTGTCAGTATTTAGAATGGTTCAATGTGGTGAGCTGTAGTAGGCAAATAGAGGAAGATAGAGCTAGAGAAATGTTTTATTCTTTTAGCAGTGATTACCTCTCCATTGGCGCCCTCTTGTCACGGGGGAGAGGCTTGCATACACTAATGAAGTTGTGAGCTATGCTGGCGGTGGCATAATAGCCACCGGTAGGGCCTTCCATGCCAGACAGGTCACAACCGAAGGGTCTGACAAAGAGCGTCAACGGGTAGGATGAGCTCTCTAGCCTTTTGGCAACCATCCTAAGAGAAGGAAAAGTCTAATTCCAAACCCGGACAGATGGTGCTTGTTTAACCCTGTAAGGTCAACCATCTAAGAGAAGGAAACTCGAACCAAACCTATGACCTGAGGACCTCACTGCCACCGTCCAAGCTTGCTAGGCCCCGGCAGACGAACCTTTGGTTTAAAGGGTGAGGCCAGTTCTGTGCGTGCTGCGCTCCACCAGAAAAATCCATTGCACAGGCTCGAAGGACACATCCAACCTCTTTAGTCATCAACATGCTTGTAGAAAGCGTGGGATGAGTCCTTCCTAAGAATTTTCGTTCACAAAGTAATGCCAGAGGAGATGTCTAATCATGTTGACTTTTTTCTTCTGCTGTGGAAAGGATATCTCTCTCTATAAAAATGATTGTATGTACAGAGCTATCTTTCATTCAAGTGATAAGGCCAGGGAGAAAATCAGAGAACTATCCAATGATGTAATGCATTTTCTTAGTGTGTATATTCAGATTCTGGTAGTTTTTCATCATTTTTGCACCCTGAAGCCATGCGGTTTCCTTCGGAGGAGATTGGGGTGTAGCTGGAATTTTGTTAGTGGCATGCCTAGTTATACTTGCATATCACTTTTGGGGTCATTTCAGTAATAGGAATTGCAATGATCAAAAAGCTCTTACAACCCACCTTTCCCCTCCAACTACTGTGATCATGAGGTAAACCAGTGTTTCCCAACCATTGTGACGCGGCACAGTAGTGTGCCGTGACGGACATCCTGCTGTGCCGCTAGAAAAACTCTCTGCACCCCCTCTTCCTTTTCCCCTCTTCCTGCTGAACTCCTGCTGCTTGGGGGAGGAGGAGGAAGGGCCGGGCGGCGGCAAAGAAAAAGAAGAAGGGGCCGGGGCACCGCCTCCTTCGGCCGTTTCCCAGCCAGCCTCCAATCCGCCATGACTCTCGCCCCTCGCTCGCTGAAGCCGTGTGGAGGAGCCCCGCGCACTGAAGCCCGTCCACTGCTCATGCTCCTCCTCCGCGTGGCTTCAGCGAGCGAGAGGCGAGAGTCATGGCGGAGAGTGGCGCCAGGGACGGGGGCCATGACTCCCACCCCTCACTCGCACTGCCCCCTCAAGGCTGGAGAAGCTGTGGGAGAGCTGAAGCTGGGGGGAGGGGGAGGGGCATCGCACGGCCTGGCCCCTCCCCCGGCTTCAGCACTCCCAGCAGCTGCTCCCAGCAGGCCACCATCCCCCAGCTGTTCTTTACTGTTTTAGAGTATCATTTTGTGTCATTTTGGTTGGTGGTGTGCCCCCGGATTTTTTTAATGTTAAAAGTGTGCCGCGGCTCAAAAAAGGTTGGGAAACACTGAGGTAAACAATGGGAAATGTCTGAGAAGTATCTGGCTATGGGACTATAGCCAGATGCATAACAATGAAATCCTTTTATGGGATTTTCTGGAGGTCTTGGAAGCTGAAGCATTGTATATCTGGCTATAGTCATAGCCTGTCTCATCTTGGCAACGAATTCTCGAAGCTACTTCAACTGCTTTTGTTTGATGTTAGTTATTATATATTCAGTTTTATAGATATGAATATTGACGAAAGACATAGCTTGATATACTTCCACTTTTGTTCTCATTTTTAAGGATAACACTCCATCAATTCCATGGAAAACAAGATGCAATATTGCACAAGGTGCATCCAATGGAATCTGCTTTTTACATGAAAATAACCACATTCACCGTGATGTTAAAAGGTAACACCCATAAAACAAAATTCAAGATGAACAATAAATCTTAGAATTGTTTTTTCAACATGCTCTCTGTTTTACTGAAACATTGCTGGTGACCTAAGGAAAAAATGCTGCTTTGTTGATATTCTGTGTGGTTTACCACTGCTGGTTAGTGGAAGGCCGTTTTTAGGGTTGCTGTTGCTGCTTGCATGTTGTCCAATTGAACTCCAGATATGCCCTGACCAGTGCAGAATATAGTGGTACTTACCTTGATTGGGACACTGACGTTTTATTAATGATAGCATTTACTTTAGTGCAGCATTACACTTCTGGCTCATTCTCAGTTTGTGATCAACAATAATCCTAAGGTCCTTTTTACATGTAATCTGCTGAGCCAAGTATCCCCCATTGTATGCCCATGCGTTTGGTTTTTGTGGCCTAAATGTGTAATTTTGCACTTGTATTGGATTTTTATTAAGTTCCGCCCAGTTTTCTAATCCAGTGATTTTCAACCTTTTCTGAGCCGCGGCACATTTTTTACATTTACAAAATCCTGGGGCACAGCACCAACCAAAATGACACAAAATGACACTCTAACACAGTAATACATATAGTTAATATGTTTTAAAATGTATTTATACATTCACTTAGTGTGAAACCTGGGCCTGTTTAGATGAACACAAAATAGATATCCTGGCAGGAATGGTAGAAAATTTCTCCCATCACTGTCACACGCTTGTCTTGCTGTGATCCCAAATTGCCACTGTCACTTGACGTGCAGCTGCAGCACTAACTCTAACTTTGTTTACTTAGCTGCGTCTGAGCAAATCCAAGATGGTGCGACCATAGCACTCTCGCGTCAGTTCTTAGGTGATGCAAGAGTGCTATGGTTCCATTTCTTAAAGGGACAGATGCGCCTTATAGTTTATATATGAATGAAGTTTGAAAATAATTTTCCACGGCACACTTGATGATCTCTCACGGCACACTAGTGTTCCGCGGCCCACTGGTTGAAAATCACTGTTCTAATCTATCAAGGCCCCTTTTAGTTTGTTCATATCTTCCAATGTGTTAGCTAACCTCCCAGGTTTTATATCATTGCCAAATTTAATTTATGTATTTATCGTATCAGGAGCTAACCAAACAATTGCATTGCATTAAAAAAAACCCCAAAAAATCCCCCCACAAAGTTTGCAAACTTGGCATTCTATTAAATGTCCTTTGACCAGTAGCTGAGCACTTGGATTACTTCTGGTGTTGCTATAAGAAGGTCATCCATTGTGCATGTGGCAGGGCTCAGGTTGCATTGTAGTAGGTGGTCAGTGGTTTGCTTTTTTCCATACTCGCTTGTCATGGATTCCACCTTGTAGCCCCATTTCTTAAGGTTGGCTCTGCATCTCGTGGTGTCAGAGTGCAGTCTGTTCAGCACCTTCCAAATCGCCCAGTTTTCTGTGTGCCCAGGAGAGAGTCTTTCATTTGGTATCAGCCATTGATTGAGGTTCTGGGTTTTAGCCTGCCACTTTTGGACTCTCGCTTGCTGAGGTGTTCCAACGAGTGTCTCTGTAGATCTTAGATAAGGATTTGATAAGGATCCCTTCTATTCCATCAGCTTTAGGACAGAACCCTATGGCACACTTTTGGTGAGTTTTTCTAGTATGAAGCACAGCCACTCTTGGCAACTTTTTGAACACAGCTTTCCAATCAAATACAAATCTACCTGATGTTTCCATCTGCCCCATATTTAGTCAGTATCTAATCAAAATGTCACAGGAGATCTTATCAAATGAACAAGTGATCCAATCAGGATGTGTTCTTGACAAACCCTTGCTGGCTCCTACTAATCATGCCATTGTCCTCAAGGTACTTACAAACAGAGCCCTGTATAATCTATTCTAATGTTTTCCTGTTAGATTGACACTGCTATAATTTTTGGATCTTCTTTTTTTGCCTTTTTGCATACACAAAGGTTGTCAGGCTGGTGACAATCTTTATGTCCTTTTCTCCTTCTTCGTTTTACAGAATGCAACTAGTCCAAAACAATCAGTGCTGCCCATGCTAAATAGAAATGCCACTCTTTCTGTTATGAGTTCATTACTGTGACATCATATCTCTAAGTATGGATGGAGGAATACCCTAAAAAGTTTGGTATAATAGGCCCTCCACATTTGCAAGGGTCAGGGTGCAAGATCCACACAAAAACTGTGACTATAAATACATACTGTGAACATTTTGTTCACCTGAGAGAACATTTCTCTAAGCATTTTTAGGTCATTTCTACTAAACATTGACCATAAAATAATGCCAGGGGACCTAGAAAAACTTAGAAACCTTTTTCAGTTGCATGGATAAAATCCACAAAGGCTTGGCCCAAAAAATGTGGAACGACAACTGTAGTTCTATTTCTTTTTCAGCGCAAATATCTTACTAACGGAGAAATTTGTGCCCAAACTTTCTGATTTCGGACTCTCAAGGGCCTCAGTTAAATTCACACACACCATCCTAACAGAGAGAATAGTGGGAACAGCAGCCTATATGGCTCCGGAGGCTTTGCGAGGAGAGATCACTCCTAAATCAGACATCTTCAGCTTTGGAGTGGTGAGTAGCCATATGCCACCTGTTGTTTTCCTTTTGGTGAGTGAATTGAAGGAGAAAAGCTTTTTGATTTGAGAAAAGGTTTTAAGAATATCTCTGTTAAAACATATCTTTTTAAAAGGCTTAGAGGAAAACAGTAAGCCATATGGCAAGGAGACATCCCAGCTTCCTCTAGGCCAGTGTTTCTCAACCTGGGAATCAGGACCCCTGGGGGTGTCAAAAAGGGGTGTCAGAGGGGTTGCCATCAGAAAACACAGTATTTTCTGTAGGTCATGGGGGCTCTGTGTGGCCCAATTCTATCATTGGTGAGGTTCAGAATGCTCTCTGATTGTGGATGAACTATAAATCCCAGCAAGTACAACTCCCAAATGTCAATGTCTATTTCCCCCAAACTCCACAAGTGTTCACATTTGGTCATATTGAGTATTCCTGCCAAGTTTGGTCCAGATCCATCATTGTTTGAGTCCAATGGATGTAGGTGAACCACAACTCCATAACTCAAGGTCAATGCTCACCAGACCCTTCCAGTATTTTATGTTGGTCATGGGAGTTCTGTGTGCCTAGTTTGGTTCAATTCCATCATTGGTCTCAAGTCTTACTCCCTCCCCTCCTGAACGCGCTCACACTGCCCCCTCAGATCAAAATGGCGGCAGTGTGAGCAAAGCGAGGCAAAGCGAGCAGAGCGAGGCTGGGAAGAAGGGAGCCCGAGTGGAGAAGAAAAAGTGTTTGGCAGGAGGGGGAGAAAGGGTATTGGAGGTTCCAATTTTCCACGGCACACCTGATGATCGCTCACGGCACACTGGTTGGGAAACACTGCCAGTAGTAAACAACCGACAATGCAGCTTCATTGTGAGTAACTGTCCACTGCATGTGCATTACCTGCATTGTTTACTTAATTATTTTGCTTGTTTATGTTAATTCTCTTTGTATATACTTATTTTTGTAATATTATTGTATTTACATTCATTTTTTCACTTGGTTATCTTCTTGTGTTTTGTTGGTGTTTCATATCCATTTATGAAGAGCACAATAAAATTGAACATAAATCAGTCACAATAGCTTTTCCTTTCAAATCGTGATGCCACCAGCTTTTTATTGAGTTGACAGATAAGATCATGACATGCATTTTACTTGTGTTTTTCTTTAGGTACTACTTGAAATTATAACCGGGCTTACTCCTATGGATGAAAATCGAGATCCCCAATTACTGGTAATTTCTTTTCTTTTTTATTACATAACTCAGCAAACCTGTGTCTATCTTTTATGCCAGATTAAAGCAGAATAATCTATTGTTTCAGATTATTAGAGTGGATTAAAATTCTGGTAGGAGATAGAATTGATTAGAACCATCTTTGTAGCATCAGGTTCTGTAGAATAATTTAGCACCACTTTCCTGTTTGGATTTGATTATAAATCATTAGGAGTGATCTTGTTAAGACAAATATGAGCATTGTTTCAAGATGTTTGTATCCTTACGCAATTAACAACAATTTGTGTTCTTTCTGTGAGTAATGTATAAATATGTATGCTGAATTTAATTCAGCTGTACATTTGGGTAACAATTAGGATGCTGATTCAGTGATGTTTCATGTGGCATTACCTCCAGGCTGTGTATGCAATATCCAACATCTGATTTGTATATGGGAAGAACAAATGGTGAAATTCTGCCCTGTCTTGCTGTTGTAGCTCTTCAAAATTGGGCAATCCTAGCATGGGAAGGAGCCATAGTATGCTGAGATAAGAATATCATAGTTTACATCTTGCTGAATCAGATGGAGTATTTAGAGAGATAACCCTCCTGAAATTATGCTTATGACAGAGGATAGGTTTAAAGGTAAAGGTTTCCCCTGATACTAAGTCTAGTTGTATCTGACTGGGGGGTGGTGCTCATCTCCATTTCTAAGCTGAAGAGCCAGCGTTGTCTGTAGACACCTCCAAGGTCTTGTGGCCAGCATGACTGCATGGAGCACCATTACCTTCTCGCCAAGGCGGTACCTATTGATCTACTCACATTTGCATGTTTTCAAACTGCTAGGTTGGCAGAAGCTGGGGCTAACAGAGGGAGCTTAGGCCGCTCCCCGGATTCGAACCACCAACCTTTCAGTCAGCAAGTTTAGCAGTTCAGCGGTTTAACCCACTGCACCACCAGGGGACCCATAGGATAGGTTTATATTTATTACTAGCTTGGGGACCCGGGGGTGCCCGGGTTATTTGAGGAAGGCATTGTGTGCCAAGGTTGGTTCCTATTAGATGTTTATGTGGCTTGCAGTGGTCTCAGGAACTTAGTGAAGGCACTGCAAGTCCCATTGGCCGTGGTCCATCCCCCTCCAAACAGCACCAGGATGTAGAGTGGGTCATGGGGGCTCTGTCTGTCACATTTGGTCTTGATCATTCTGTGGATGAGGGTTGCAGCGGTCTTGGAAGGTGAGTGAAGGTATTTCAAGTCCCATCATCTGTGGCCCGTTCTCCTTGAACAGCACCAGGATGTAGAGTGGGTCAAGGGGGCTCTGTGTGCTAATTTTGGTCTGTATTGGTCATTGGGTGAGGGTCGCGTTGTGAAGTGGGCCATTGGGCCCCTGTTTGCCAAGTTTGGTCCTGATCCGTCACTGCTGTGGGCCGCAGTGTCTGACTGCCTGAGGCCTTTCCTTTTACCTCTGAGTCACCTTAGAATGTTTGAATGTGGATGGCCAATCGGAATCCTTTATGCAAATACCATTTCAGTGGCAACCAATCCTCTCTTTCTGGGGCTGTGGAATGTTGGAGTTCTGAGGCTGGCCAATAAGAGTCCTTTATAAAAAATAATCCCATAGTGGCAACCTATCAAAACGCTGTGTCATATTTCTTGTCACCTTTGCACCTCCCAGAAAATGATCATTCCATTTCCAATGGAAAAAAACTGTCTTTCGGCTAACTCAAGCATTCAGTTGCATTCTGTTTTGCTGGCCAATCAGAGTCCTTTATGCAAATTGTCTCTCAGTGGCAACCAATGCCCTCTGTCTGGTGCCTTAGAGTGTTGGAGTTCTGAGGCTGGCCAATCAGAGTCCTGTATGCAAATAATCTGGTGCCTTAGAGTGTCGGTGTTGTGAGGCTGGCCAATCAGTGTCCTTTATGCAAATAATCCCACAGTGGCAACCAATCGAAACGGTGGCACATATTCCTCCCTCCGCACCACCGCAAACACTGAGTTTTATTATATACATACATAGATAGATAGATAGATAGATAATTAGCAGAACTTCCATCTTCTCCTCACAGGTGCCAGTTATGAAAATTCTAAACATATTACACTAATTTCCTTAATTCTCATATTGTTTAATGTTAATAGATATGAGGAAAGGGAGAATTGCCTACCATCGTTTCCTTGTGGTTGTGTTTTGATGGAAATCCTAAATAGGATTAAATGAATAAACAATGCATGTAAAATAAGGAAATCTGACTCCTAATCTTGAGTGTTGTTTTGCATAAGCAGGAGATGAGTCTTTTATAATGAAGATGTCAATCAGTCTGCACTTTTATAGTGCTGATGCATGGAGTACCATGCCTATGGTGGACTGATACCTTTGAATGACAACTCTGTTTCCTAATACTGTGTAATTGTAGAGCTTTTCTGAGTTCTGGTCATGTTGGCTTGGGAAATTCTTCAAGTTGTAGTCCAAAAAGGGTAACTTCTTTAAGCTCAGCTTTAATGACAGAAGCACAACCTTTTTGTACTCAAGTTCTCCTTTCCCTCTGTTGCTCCCCTTCCAGCATTTCTATTTGAGTATTTAATAAATTAGGAGGCCCCGGTGGCACAGTTTTTAAAAATTATTTTAGTTGATACATCCCATCATTATTTTACTATTATTTTACTATAATAGTTCTGAATTTTTCTTCAATCCCAACGCAAGTGTACTTTTCCTTCTGTTGAACCCCCCCCCCCCTTCCAGAATTTCCATTTGAGTGTTCAATAAATTAGGAGCCCGGGGGTGCCACAGCAGGTTAAACCTCTGAGCTGTTGAACTTGCTGTCCGAAAGGTCAGCAATTCGAATTTGGGGAGCGGGGTGAGTTCCCACTGTTAGCCCCAACTTCTGCCAAGCCAACAGTTCGAAAAATGCAAATGTGAGTAGATAATAGGTAAAAAACATAGTATGGGTTGCTGCACTAGCAACTACTGACAAACACAGCAGTTGGGAGCAACCGAAGGAAATCGATACAGACTAGTTCAGTCAAATATATATATCATATATTGATAATTGCATATAAATTCCAGTATCTAGTATACAGAAGTACACAACACAATGATATATGCATACACACACTTGCCCAATGTTCGTGGCAAAGATCTAAGTGTCGATGTTAAATCGGATTATATCCGCATAGGCTGGAGAGAGGCTTCAAGTGGATACATGTCGGGTTCCTTATTTATCCATTGAAAAATGAAGCTTGAGTGTTTGCAATCCAGATCGTCTTGTATCAATCTCCAGTAGAGGCCTCGGGATAGAAGTACAAAATCAAATGCCACCAATGCGGCTAAGTGTATCCCGGACAAATAATCTGAATGCACGTCTTCGCCGATATCCACACATCGGAGTAGAGGTATCTCTTTGGGTCACTTTTCCCCTACATGTGTGATGTAGCTGTTTAAAGTTTTGATGGATCACAGCTGGATGTTTATATGTTCGTCTTGGGTTTCTGCTTGACAAAGCCTAGTGGCGAAACGGTCCTGGCCAACATCTCCGTACCGTCGCGGCTCGTCCCTGATGCTTGTCAATACTCTCTCAACACACCTTGAAGCCCTACTGTTTATATTTTGAGAGATACTTCTACTCCGATGTGTGGATTACAAATTTGATCGATATCGGCGAAAACGTGTACTTTGCATTCGGATTATTTGTCCGGGATACACTTAGCCGCATTGGTGGCATTTGATTTTGTACTTCTATCCCGTGGCCTCAACTGGAGATTGATACATGACAATCTGGATTACAAATACTCAAGCTTCATTTTTCAATGGATAAATAAGGAACCCGACATGCATCCACTTGAAACCTCTCTCTAGCCTATACAGATATAATCTGATTTAACATCGACACTTAGATCTTCACCACGAACATTGGGCAAGTGTTTGTATGCATATATAATTGTGTTGTGTACCCCTGTATATTAGATACTTGAATTTATATGAAATTATCAATATATGATATATATTTTTGATTGAACTAGTCTGTATCGATTTCCTTTGGTTGCTCCCAACCGCTGTGTTTGTCAATAGATAATAGGTACCACTCCGATGGGAAGGTAACGGCATTTCATGCAGTCATGCTAGCCACATGACCATGGAGGTGTCTATGGACAATGCCGGCTCATCGGCTTAGAAATTGAGATGAGCACCACTACCAGAGCCGGACACAACTAGACATGACTAGACCTAAGAGGAAACCTTTACCTTTTTATTCAATAAATTAGATCATTTGGGATCAATGTAATGCTATGACTGCTTTCACGCAGCTCACTATCAAAGAGGACATTGAAGATGAAGAGAAGACGCTTGAAGATTATATTGATGACAAGATGAGTAGTTGGAGTATTGCATCCATTGAACAGATGTATTCAATTGCTTGCCAGTGTCTGAGTGAAAAGAAGAACCGGAGGCCAGATATTAAGATGGTACAGATATTTTAGCCACTTTGTGGCTTGAAAGTGTTTTGTTTTAATTTGTGTTTGCCATTGAGATGTTTAATCTGTATTTCTGGTTTTCTTACAGGTCAAGCAACTTTTAGAAGAAATAAGGATTGAATAAGGTCTCTTTTTATGGCCTGGCCTTGCTATCTAAAAGAACTAGATGAAGTTGTTTCTCTTTATCCCTTCAGGGTTGTTAAAACAGATGGTTTTTATATTTGTGACCCTGTTATTGTTGTCTCCTTTCCTGTACTATAGAATCGGAGAAGACAAAATGTGTTTCGTGAGTTCCTTGCCATCTGAACAGCACCTTTTTGTGACTTGTTTTTTTCCCTCCTTCTCTAAACACCTTAAAGCCTTATTCAAATGTTTGCTGGTAAAACATGTCTATGGGACTATTGTATCATGTCTACTGATGCCCAAGAAGCTACAGAGTTAAACTTTACATATTTGGTGATCATTGTTAATTACTGGAATGGCATAAACATGGAAAAATAGGAAGGAATCCTTGTCTTCTCAGGCATCGTTGGTAAGAACACCTGCACCTGGGGAGATGCCCACTAACAGTTAATAGGAGTCAGGACATGACCCTCAAAGTCAAGTGTGATGGGTGACCAAACATAAGGTCTTTTGACTAAACCAATGGTTCTCAACCTGTGGTTCCC
The DNA here is from genome assembly GCA_030556195.1 of Anolis apletophallus. Taxonomy (NCBI): domain Eukaryota; kingdom Metazoa; phylum Chordata; class Lepidosauria; order Squamata; family Anolidae; genus Anolis; species Anolis apletophallus. The sequence continues at coordinate 66,338,723 of JARBWK010000009.1, forward strand.
CAGATGTTATGGCCGTCAACTCCCAGAAATCCTAACAGCTGGTAAACTGGCTGGGATTTCTGGGAGTTGTAGGGCAAAACACCTGGGGACCCACAGGTTGAGAGCCACTGTACTGTCTAGAGGATCCCGATACAACGAAGCGGATTTCCATGAGTGACTTTGTTTCCTTATATAGGGCTCACCAACGACCAAGCACAAGACTGAGTTGGGGCAATTTTGGCCCATAATACTATTATTTGAATATAGGTAGAGGTTTAATACTCCTTCACCAGTGACTTTGATATTGCTTTAGACTCTGCTGTGTTGTTTAGGTTGACATTCAATGCCATTATTAAGTATATTTTATCTGAACCCCATTTATTTATTTTTCGTGTCAGGAGTGACTTGAGAAACTGCCCCAGGTGGTGCAATGGGTTAAACCCTTGTGCCGGTAGGATTTAAGACTGACACGTAGAAGGTTCAAACCCAGGGAGATAGCAGATGAGCTCCCTCTATTAGCGCCAACTCCCCATGCGGGGACATGAGAGAAGCCTCCCACAAGAATGATAAAACATCAAAACATCCAGGCATCCCCTGGGCAACGTCCTTGCAGATGGCCAATTCTCTCACATCAGAAGCAATTTATTTAAATAATATGCCATCCAGTAGTTGCCATCAGAAAACCATATTTAATAATCTAGAGCTGATGTGGTCTGTCCAACCCTAGGAACAGGCCTAAAAATGAAGACACAGATTTTTAAATTTTTTTGGTTAGGCTGTGCTGTGTCCTTTGTGCCGGAGGTTTAGTACAGCGGTTAAACAACAGCTGTTTCAATCCGAACGTTCCAAGTTCGAGACCCCGGGCTGGCCTTGGGCGACCAGCTGTAAGCCTAACCCATTGTCAACCTTAGCAGTCGAAAGTAGTCAGCGAGTAGAGAATTAAGGCACCACATAGCGGGGGAGATCTTTTAAAGACTTTATAACACCAATAAAAATAATGAAGATCAATTGCCGGAGGAAGCTCCAAGCGGGCAGGCAGGCTCTCCGTCATAAGGAGGAGGAAGCAAGGTGGATGGAGCAGCAGCACCCCTCTGTGACGCAGTGGAGCAACAGCACTCTGATGACGCAATGGAGCATCAGCACCTGGAAATGTAATCTGGAAGACTATGTTCAACCAGGAAAAAGATCATCATACTATATATGTTGTCTGTCTTGTATGTCAATTCTAACGGCAGGGATTGTCTGCTCGTATATGTTCTGTAATCCGCTCTGAGTCCCCTTCGGGGTGAGAAGAGCGGAATATAAATAAAGTGTATTATTATTATCTATGGATTTTGTTAACGCTTGTGTAAAAAGGGGTGGGAGGGCTGAGATTGAAAAAAATACAAAACCAGGAGTGCAAAACCCAAGAAACTATCCCTAATGGCTTTAATAATAACAACTACTACTACTTTGGGGGACTAAACAGGGTCTTACAAAGGGCTGCTTTCCATTACAACTGATGTGTGGCAATAGGAGCTATTATTATTTAACTAGCTGAGGACCCGGCGGTGCCCGGGTTATTTGAGGAAGGAATTGTGTGCCAAGGTTGGTTCCTGTTGTGAATGAGCCTCTAGTTGCTACAGGTAGTAACATGGAGGGAGGTGTGGAGACAGTAACATCAAGCAATAGCTCAGTTTGGGGCGTGGCTCTGAATGACCAGGCTCCTACAGCTGGAGTAAAGAGGGTGGCTAGTGACTCGAGCATTAATGAAGACAATTAAAAAATGAGGTAAATCCAGCATTTAAGTAGGGAGCCTTCTGAGTCTGGCTCTTTTGAGGGTTTCACAGGGAATGCAGAATTGCAGTCAGAGGAAAGTGATACCGATCTGGATTCGGCCTTGGTGCAGGAGGTGAGGGATGTATGTAATGCAGACTCGGGGACAAGCATGTTTCTGGGGTTCCAGACGGACCGGGACTGGCCGTCTTCGCATTCTGAGGCTGAGGGGGTCCCTTTAAGCCAAGAAGAGCTTTGGCTGGCTTGGAGATCTGGGCCTGTTGCTACAGCTGCAGGGAATAGGAATGCTGAGGCTTTGGAGCTGGGTGGGGTCTCCGAGGGCTCTGATTGAAAGTTCTATAAGAATTATGAGTATTTGGCTTGATCCCTGCGGTGGTGAAGGAGTTATTATTGTTCTAGCTCATGCATCCTGGTTCCTGGTATTCTTGTTCCTGATTTCCAAGACTACTCCTACTGCCGTGTGCCTCTTGATCCTCGTGTGAATACTCTCCTGTTCGACTCGGTGACGTCTCCTCCTTATTCTGATTGATTTTCTCCTACCTGACGACCTCGGACCGGTGACTGACTTCGCTTCTTGAACATTCCTCTACTGGAGACGACAGACGGACCGTCTGCTATTTGCTTTGAAGTTCTTTTATCTCCAGCATTTTTTTGGTTTGGGGGTCTTGGGTTTAGTGTAGGTTTTTCTCCAGCCGACGAAAGGCTATTTTTTGTTAGCCCAACTCCCATGTCTTGTTAAATAAACATTTGTTATCCTTTTCTACTCCCGGACTTTATTGCTGCCATAGCTGGGTCACAACAGTTCCTATTAGATGTTTATGTGGCTTGCAGTGGTCTCAGGAACTTAGTGAAGGTACTGCGAGTCCCGGGGGCCTAGTCAGGAAAATCAAGTTAGGGAAGCCTAACAATATCCCATGAACTGAGGCCTAGTCAGGAAAATCAAGTTAAGGAAGCCTTTCTGTCAATTTTGGGGCTGGTGTTTTATAGGGGCTTTAGTGTTTGGGAAGTGAATGACGTGAAGGTACTGCAAATCCCATCATTCGTGGCCCCTCCTGCCCTAAACCACACCAGGTAGTGAAGTGGGCCATTGGTCGCCTGTTTGCCAAGTTTGGTCCTGATCTGTCAGTGCTGTGGGCCTTTCCCTTTCCCTCTGAGTCACTTTAGAATGTTTGAATGTGCTTGGCCATTTGGAGGCAGTTATGCAAATTCCATTTCAGTGGCAACCAATCCCCTCTGGGGCCGTAGAATGTTGGATTTCTGAGGCTGGCCAGTTAGAGCCCGTTGTGCAAATAATCCCGCAATCGAAACGCTGGCACATATTCCTCCGGTCACACCACCGCAAACACTGACTTTTATTATATGTGATAGATTTGGGTACTAAACAGTCTTACAAAGGGCCACTTTCCCATTACAACTGATGTGTGGCAATGGGATCTAATGATAATTTCTTTGGGGGACTCTCCTCTTTTGCTTCCTCGCTCGTGCTGCCGGATAAGTCTTCTCCGCTCTGACTTGGGAAGCCTCCCAAGGCTCAGAAAGCACTGGTGAGTGCAACGGCCTCCTTCCTTCCTTCCTTCCTTCCTTCCTTCCTTCCTTCCTTCCTTCTCTCCCTCTGCTTCTTTCACCCCCTTGTGCATGCTGCTGGGTGAGTCTTCTCCGCCCTAGACTGGGAGAAGCCTAAGAAAGTCCTGGTGTCCCCTTCCTTCTCCCCCTCTCACGAACCTCATTTTAGGTCTGGGGGGCCCACGGGTTGGGAACCACTTGTCTATAGGAAAGAACGAGAAACTACTTATAATTATTGAAGCATTAATAGAGAACTTCAGGAACACTGCTATATTCAGGACCATGTTTTTAGAAAATGCAAAGAAGGCACAGTTCAGGTTTTGTTTCTATTTTATTACAAGCCTTCTCAGGCTACATTCTTATACACATTTATCTGGAAGTAACACCTGTTGAATAAATGCAGAATATTGCTATTGCTTTCTTGGGGTCTTTTTATTGCAGAAAAAATGGATACAGGGCCTCTTACTCCAACCGATTTGGAAGTACTGGTATAGGAAAGGGGAAGAAAACCCTCCCACCATTCAGTTACTGAAACTGAGAGCAAACAATTATTTTACTACCATAAAATAATTACTGGCCAAAAGGGAGATTTGCAGTTCTAGAGAAAAAGATTAAGGAATTCCTTGAAAAATACAAACTGACATCAAAAGGAAAAAAAATGTATAAATGGTTTTTGAGTCTGTATATAGTTGTGTAAATCTTGAGAGAACAGAGAACAAGTATTCTATCACATACAAAAATAAAGCTTAGAGCAGAAATATTGTGCAGTATGCCCTTGATATTTGCTGGGGTTTAGTTCCAAGACTCTTCCTGTGGATCCCAAAATCTCATGTCTCATTATATGCTATGCAATAGTAAAATAGTGTCCCTTATATGAAATGGCAAACTGCAAAGTTTGCTTTTGGGATTTTTTCCGTCCAGAATATTTTCAAGCCATGGATGGTTTAATTTGTGGATGCCAAACCTGTGGATACGGAGGGCCAACTGCATTGGAAACATATTTCTACTCTGGTTCAAATATGTGGAATTAATGTTTATTAAAGACCTTTAAAACTTTAAACAGTTTCCTTTCCAATATATATTTTAAATGAAGAATTGATTTATGAAGCAAATCATTAGTTATTACATTTGTTTGAAATATTTCAATTTATATAGCACACAGGAGGCACATGATTCAGTAGTGGAAGTAAGTGTGCAAATTATTACATTCAAAACATGTTGGAAAGTAATTGCTCATAGTTTCCATCAATGACAGAAGATGTGGGCAAAGTGTGGCCTACAACCACAGTGGCGCCCCTGTGCTGCTGAACTGCTGAAGGTCGGCAGTTCAAATCCTAAGGATGGGGTGGGCTCCCGCTGTTAGCCCTAGCTTCTGCCAACCTAGCAGTTCAAAAACATGCAAATGTGAGTAGATAAACATGGATTGCTTACCTGTAACCATGGTTCCTTGAATGGTCACCTGTGAATGCGTACATGTGATGTTAATCCTGTGCTTGCACAATAACTTCGGAACCTTCTAGAAAGAATCAAAGCTGGAGCCCCACCCACCCTCCCAGAGGATATATAGCCAGTGGGAGGGGCTACAGCCCTCAGTTCTCTCAAGAACTGCGCAAAACGCAGTCAAGAAAGAATAGAGGGCATGACTACCGACGAGGAAGGGCGGGGATGTACGCATTCACAGGTGACCACTCAAGGAACCATGGTTACAGGTAAGCAACCCATGTTTACCTTTCGTGGTCACTGTGAATGCGTACATGTGATAGAATAGCGAGCTACTGACCTTGGTAGGTGGGAGTCATGCTACCGGAGAAAACAGGTCAATCAGGAAGATAGGTAGAATTGTATCAGGATCAAAAGATCACGAGCGAAGGTTCTCAGTTACTTTGCCGGAGCGCGGAAAGAGAGAACTGAGGGCTGTAGCCCCTCCCACTGGCTATATATCCTCTGGGAGGGTGGGCGGGGCTCCAGCTTTAATTCTTTCTGATTCTTTCTAGAAGGTTCTGAAGTTATTGCGCAAGCGCAGGATTAACATCACATGTACGCATTCACAGTGACCACGAAAAGGTAATAGGTACAACTTCAGCAGGAAAAGGCAAAAAGATGCTTCAAGCAGTCATGCTGGCCACATGACCAGGAGATGTTTATGGACGCAGGCTCCTCAGCTTGGAAATGGAGGAAAAACATCTCCCCAGAGCTGGAGATGTGCACCGCCTTTGAGCCAGGAAAGAAAGAAGTCTTTGCCTTTGTCTATGTATTGTGTCCCATTATATGTCTTTTGTAACAAGGCACTGAATGTTTGCCTGTGTCTGTGTATATACTGTAATGTAATGGGAGAAGGGCAGAATATTTATTATTATTATTATTGAAAAGATTATGGCTTTTATTCAACAGAAAATAACCCTTTACCAATTAACCGATACATTAGGTTAAAACAGCTGGAAGACTTGCTTCTAACTCAAAATAATTATAAAATAGTTTCGAACCTATGATTGCTTTATATTGTAAGACATTTCAAAAATGTGACATGAGAAGATTTTTATTTAGATCAGAAATGCATTAGGACACAACCGCTTGCTTGTGAACATTGTCAGTACTGAAAGTCAATAACATCACAGCAGCTTTTGTATAACGTAATTAAATAAGAATATTTGGATAGGAAAACCAGTTCTTATAGCTATTGTGTCCTTTACAGTATCGTTCTAATCAATTTTCTTGATTAAGTAGTGCTTATCTTTATTGCAAGATGCGGTTTGTGAAAAAAGTAGTGTTATTCTTTGAGATCAAAAGCAAGAAGTCGGAAAGCTAGGACAGAATCTAATTTAGGACTCCCATAGTAAGTGAATTGGATTTCACTCTTCCATGATCTGATTGTTTGGAGAAATAGTTTGCTTGTACATAAATGCATCGAATCACGATATGAAACAATACATACAAATCAGGTATTGTTTTGATGACTACTATTGAGACTGGGAAAATACAGCAAAGATACAAAGCATATTGCTGGCTTTGTTTTCCCAAAGAAGCAGTTATCTAAGAGAGGTAGGCAATGCAGTTAATTTCAAGATTTTCCAAAACATAAAGATTTTCCATTTGTCTTGCCATTGAAGTTGGCGGTATATACAGATTCTACAGAAAATACAAGAGTGGCGAATTGTGTAGGTATAAAATAAATTCCGTTTACAGCTAACAATCTGCAAGTTTATAATTTTAGCTTTTAACTAATACATTTACAACCACAGGCTGTGGACCTTAATAAAAATCTATAATAGTGGCATAGCCAGATAAGTGTAGTGGAAAGTCGTGGGTTTGCTTTTTCTCAATCTGTATCTCTCTCCTGGAAAAGATCAATGTGGAAAGCTGGCATTTCTATTATTAAAGGCTTGGGTGGATTCCTCCCTCACCCCCAATTGCAATGCTTCTCTTCCCAGCATTCAATCTGTAGGCGTTTCCGTTTCAGCTGGTCCTCTGATCAATCTCCGGATTCCCCTTTTTCCCGCAGGCCCTTTTGGCTTTGCAAAACTCTGTTTGTGTGCATGTTGTTTGGGATGAACTTCCTCATAAAGGAACTCCGGCGTCAGCTCATCTCCATCACCGATTTCAATCTGAAATTAAAACAGGAGGAGAAAGTAATTTGGCATTTAATTGATTTTGGAAAGAGTGAAGAAAGACGGCTATTAACATGGCTAGGCACTGTTTTGATGCTTGTTTTATAAGGTTTAACAAACCCATCATCCCAAATCGATGAAACACAATCTGAATCAGCTAAAAGCATCCAGGCACATCTTTTATAAGGTTGTAAAACATATACTGATGATGTTGCATACATAAACTACAGGAAATAAATAAGTGGGCATAATCCTTTCTTGCTAGTTCAAGTGAGATAGAATTATTTAACCTTTGTATGATTTGTTCTTTCTGTACTTATTTTATATTCTTATTTATATTTAGATGCATCTTAGCCTATTTATTTATTTACTTACTTCATTTCTATTCCACCCTTCTCACCCCACAAGGGACTCAGAATGGATTACAATGTACACATTACATTTAGACACACAAACACACGAGACAGACAGAGGCAATTTAACATCTGGCCACCAGGGGGAGCTGCCGCACTCCTTCATTCCTCAGTGTGTGTTTTTTTTCTAGAGATCTTTTTAATGGCCTCATAAATCAGTTAAATTTAGCCTCCCCACTAAGTGGTACCTTAATTTCCTACTTGACAGATGCAACTGTCTTTCGGGTTGCAAAGATCAACAACAGGCTACACAATAGGCCGAGAGCCCACCTCCACCTGGGCAGGCCTCAAACTCATGACCTTCTGGTCAGTAGAGATCTTATGCAGCTGACACCCAGCCAGCTGTGCCACATTCCCGGTGCTTTTCTACTCCATACTTCTCAACCCCAGGGGTTGAGCCTACTGAAGTCAATGGGTGTCGTTAGGCAATTAGGCATAGGAACAGGATGAGCATTTACCAACTTCCATAGAAAAGGAGAACCAACCTGAACACAGAATATTATTTGAGAACACAGAAATGCTGGGGCATTCTAACAACTACCTTTCTAACAACTAACAGCACTTTGGATGTGGAATTGGACTGGAATTATTATATGGTTGATAATAATGCCTTTAATTGTTTTTATTTTAATGTTATATCTATTGTTTTAAATTGTAGATATTTTGTTGTACTTGTCTATATGTTGCGGTATCGAATTGTGGCCAAGTGTGGCCTGAGTCTGTCCGTTCCCCCCCCCCCCCCGGGGTTGAGAAGGATGGAGTAGAAATGCTTGAAATGTTTGAAATAAACGCAGAGAAGCCATTGAAATCCAGAAACATGTGGACAATTTCAACATAAAGGGGAAACAAAAAATGAATATGAACAAAATCTGGTTACCAGTATTTTTTTTTAAAAAACTCTAAAATCAGAACAGTAAATAAAGAGCAAAACTCAAAAAGCAGGGGAATTCCAGAAAAGAATCAGTCAGGGCCACTCAACAAAGGATTCCCCCAGGCAGTAACCAGCCAGGCTTTGAAGCTGCAAGACCAATCGCAGCATTCACACCTGTCTCAAGCAGATAAGAGTTCTTTCTCTCAGTCTAGACATTCTGCAGACATATAAACCTCACTTGCCTAGTTTCCAACCGACCCCTCAACCTCTGAAGATGGCCTAGATATGGCCATACAGCCCGGAAAACTCACAGCAAACCAAAAGTACCCTTTGAATTTCATAAAGTTTTCTTAGGGAATTTTACTTATCAATAAATGGCCCAGAAGGGGTCATAATACAATTCAACAGAGAAAGCAAAACTACACAAAACCTTTAGCAGCTAAGGCCTCCGTGAGAGGACAAGCCAGTTACTCTCAGACTGACTTAATGTATTTATTTATTTATTTATTTACATCATTTCTACCCCGCTCTTCTCAACCCCCGAGGGGGGACTCAGAGCGGCCTAACAAAAGGCAGCAATTTGATGCTGATACACAATATAAATACAATATAAAAACATAGACATTCAGCATTAAAATACAGTTAACATTAACATATAATACACATACACTTAAGTTAAAAACAGTGTTCCGTCCACAACATAAGCACTGAGCCATATCCATCAACTTGCCAACTCATCATATTGTGATGACAAAGACAAGGCAGATTAGTGAAGGAAAAACTGGATATGAATATTAAAAATAAAATGATTATGATGATAGAGGATCAACTGTTAAATGAGACTATTGGGAACCTTTGCCACACCTCATAGAAAATGCTTAGGTTCAAGTTACAAGCAATATATTACAAGCAGATTGGAAAGCAGTGGCTTGTTCAAAGGTTGAATTACAGATTGGGGACGGGGAGATTGAGAATTATGGCAGAAGTCACTTGAAAAACCAGTGTGAACTGTAATTTAGGAACGCAATGTTCTCATTCTGTTCACAATTCTTCAAGCAATAATACTAGGAGAATGATATCAAATGTCTCTATAGTATCTCAATTTACTATTTAGGGTGCATCTACCGTGTTTCCCCGAAAGTAAGACACCCCGATTGTAAGACGTATCGGGAGTCGGAGTCGGGGGCATATAAGCCGTACCCGTATGTAAGTCGTACCTCGTCCGCCGCCCGCCGCGCTCGTTGCCGCAACTGGAGGTGTGCATGCGGCACACCTGCGGCACACCTCCGCGGCACACCTTTTCGCCAGGCCTCCAAGCAAGGGAGGGAAAGGAGCCAGGGGCGGGACGAGCGGCGGCAGCGTCACTGTGACGCGGCGATCCTCACCTGCGCCCCTGGCTCCTTTCCCCTCCCTTGCTTGGAGGCCTGGCGAAAGGTGTGCCGGGAAGGTGTGCGCGGCACACCTGCGGCACACCTCCGCGGCACACCTCCCTTCTTTCGTCAAGCAAGGAGGGAGAAAGGAGCCAGGGGCGTGGTGAGGATCGCCCGCGTCACAGTGACGCGTCGCCGCTTCGTCCCGCCCCTGGCTCCTCCCTCCCTTGCTTGGAGGCCTGGCGAAAAGGTGTGCAGCGGAGGTGTGCCGCAGGTGTGCCGCGACACACCTCCGGTTGCGGCGGCCGGGCGGGCGGCGGCGGCGTGGGCGTGGCGACGGTGCGTCTTGGGTTATATAAGACGTACCCGAAAGTAAGCCGTAGGGGGGATTTTGGGGGAAAGAAAGTAAGACGCTGTCTTACTTTCGAGGAAACACGGTAGTAGAATTAATGCAGTTTGACACCACTTAAATTGCCATGGCGCAATGAAATGGAGTTGTAGTTTGGTGATGCAGCAGCACTCTTTGGCAGAGAAATCGAAAAACCATGTAAAACTACAACACTGAAAGTGGTGTCAAACCACGTTGATTGTACAGTTTAGAGCCGACCTTAGTCACCCTTTTGGATTACTGGTTCCATAATCCCATTATGGGACCAGTAATCTAACTAGCATAACTACTGTGGTTTACTGGCTATGCTGGCTGGAAGATCCTAGGAATTACAGGCCCAAAACTTTAATTTTTATTTATTTATTTAATTTACTTCATTTCTATTCCACCCTTCTCACCCCGCAGGGGACTCAGGACGGATTACAATGTACACATTACATTTAGACACACAAACACACAAGACAGACAGAGGCAATTTAACATCTGGCCACCAGGGAAAGCTATCGCACTCCTTCATTCCTCAGCGTGTTTTCTGGAGATCTTTTTTATGGTCTCGTAAATCAGTTAAATTTAGCCTCCCCACTAAGTGGTACCTTAATTTCCTACTTGACAGGTGCAACTGTCTTTCGGGTTGCAAAGGTCGACAACAGGCTACACAATAGGTCGAGAGCCCACCTCGACCCGAGCAGGCCTCTAACTCATGACCTTCTGATCATTAGAGATCTTATGCAGTTGACACCCAGCCAGCTGCGCCACTAGGTGTTAACAGGTTGATGCCTAAATCTCAGGGTCACATTGGCACAAGAAGCAAGAGTAAATGAACTACATCCTACCTTTCGGATGATCTGCATCCACAGCTGTCTTTCCACGATTTCTAGGAGGGGACTCTTGCAGCTGGAATACAGCATCCGCTCTCGTATACTACACATGTAGCCAGGCATAGAGTAGATGAACACTGCAGAATGATTTCAAGCAAAAGAAGTAATTCTGCAGAACCCTGAACTGGTTTTCTTCCAAAGTTTGAGAGTAAAGACATATTGTTGTATATTTTGGTTAGCAAACTTTTAAGACGGCGCAAAACCTAAGCGCAGCTATTTGAATCCTTGATGACACAGTCCTTAGCAAAGCAACTTATAAATATTTCAGCTATGTATTCAGCTTAGTATACAGAAATGTTTGCATACCTATGGATTCCAAGTGGTCTCCTTCGTGGGAATGTTTGTAGAGGAAAAAGTGATACCGTGCAGAGTCCTTTGGAATTCGTTTCGGCAAATCTTTCAGCTCCGTTGGGAGTGTACTAGCCAGGACGATTGTTTCATTTTTGATATCAATTTGCTGAAAATTAGTTGGGATAAAGTGTGTACAAAATATGATTAAGCAAAATATTATAAGGAGAAATGCTTAATTTACAGGTGAACTAAGATACAAATCCAGAATCGTCAACAGATATTTCCTTCAGTAGAAGAACGGATGGGCATTTTTTCTAATTTTTCGTCATCTCCCACACTGTTCTGAATTGTACACCGACCACTGGAGCAGATATGACAGGCAGAATGTGGAATCTGTGAAAATTATTCCCTTTCTATTCCATCGATGGATGCCTCTGGTAGATGAATTAACTTCTAGTTGTGAAAGGACACTTTTGGTTGCAACATGGAGTTCAGGATTGTTGAGTGTCAGCTAGTCACTCATGTATGAAAAACTCAGTGATCTCGCATAAAGATACCCCAAACCTCAGTCCTCCAGGTGTTTTGGACTTCAATTCCCACAATTTTAGCAGCCAATATGCTGTTAGGAATTGTGGCAGCCTAAAAGACTTGGAGGGCTGTAATTTGCCCATACCTGTAGCAGAAAGCAGTGTAAGCAACCCTAGTTACCTGATACATGTGTGTATCTAGGCTGGAGGAAGCAAAAGCCACTGGACAGAGGAGTATTGTGTACAGAAATATTTCTGCATTATCAAAGGCAATTTTCCAAGCCACTCATTCCACAATGACTTGGCTCTAAAGAAAAAGGTGGCTACATAGAGCAGTGTGGAAGTTGTAGTTCACCTACACTCAGAGAGCACTGTGGACTCAAACAATGTTATGTTGTTGTTTGTTTTCTATCCAGAATCACAATGTTGGAAGGAGGCCCACCACTTTAAGGTCCCTAAAACAGGCATGGGAAAACTTTGGCCCTCTGGGTGCTTTGGACTTCAACTCCCACCATTCCTAACAGCCTGAGGCCCTTTCCTGCTTAAGTGGCTGAGGGGGGAAAAGGGCCTGAGACTGCTAGGAATGGTGGGAGTTGGAGTCCAAAACACCTGGAAGGTCCAAGTTTGCCCATGCCAGCTTTCGACAGAGACCTCTTCCTCCCCCTTCGCGCCCTTTCTTCCCCCTCCTGCTGAACACTTAGTTTTTCTTCTCCATTCGGGCTCCCTTCTTCCCAGCCTCAGTCTGCTCACGCTACCGCGTGTTCGGGAGGTGAGGGGGGAAGGAGGAAGACGTGGGGCGAGTCTGTGCTGTAGCGTCCGTCTTCCTCCCTCCCCTCCTGAACATGCTCACGCTGCCCACTCGGATCAAAATGGCGGCATATGCGGCAGAGCGAGGCTGGGAAGAAGGGAGCCCGAGTGGAGAAGAAAAAGTAAGTGTTCGGCAGGAGGGGGAAGAAAGTGTATTGGAGGTTCCATTTCCCAAGGCACACCTGATGATCGCTCACGGCACACTAGTGTGCCGCGACACACTGGTTGGGAAACACTGACATAGAGGACTCTCAGCAAGGAACATAGTGGGCGAGCCCACTTAACTGCACAGGTGGGACATTATATTCTAGTAGGACTGAACAGCCACAATTTTGCACTGTTTGCACTATCCCATGCCCAGCTTTTTTATAGCCTGGTTACGCCCATTGTATTCCTGGCTATTGGTTTTTGTTGAGCATTGTGTTGATTGAGTTTCAACACTGCTGTTTTATATTCTTATGTTGTATTTAATTGTGTTTTTATACATATTATATTTTATTATGCTCTTATTAAAATTGTGTTTTGCTTTAATTGATAGTTTTGTATGTCTGTCTTGTGGGTATTTTGTCCCATATATAAGCCATCTCGAGTCCCTTCAGGGAGACAGTAGCGGGGTAGAAGAATAAAGTTATTATTATTATTATTAATTTTATTATTAAATTTAATACATTTTCTTAAATACATTGATTCTCTTAAATTGCATATATACATAAATTCATTCCATACTTTTGTATTTCACACTTAATTCGTTACATCAACTATATATGCATATATATAGTTGATGATTATTATTAATTTTAGTCATATTCTAGAACAGTGCAGTGAGTTTGAGAGATCTGCTTTGCAGTGGTGGAAGTGCTCCATTCATTGAAGGTATTTCCACTCAATTTCTAATCCATTTTGGGGGTATTTTTCTCTCTTCACTATATCATAGATCACCTGTGCAACAATGTCTGGAAAAATTGACTTGGGGACGAAGGAATAAAGAAGTCAGCTTCCTCCAGTCGAAGTGCACACACCTGGATCAAACTAAGAGCCACTCATCACTAATATATCAGATATCCTTGTGTATTTAGAACAAAATTCTAAGAAATCCATATGAAGGTATTTTCCGTTTGCAGAGAGAGAACTGGGAAACCTGACCACTGATTTCTTGGTGTCATGTTAAGAGAGTGAAAGCATATACTGTACCTACCAGTTGCACATAGTTCAGCTGTTTGTTTTTCAGTTTTTCCAGTGCTTGGAGAGCTTCCTTAGCAATAGGAAATGCCACCCCCTGTAGGGTCTGGTGCTTAGTGTCAACACTGACTTCAGTCTGTACCTGGACACAAAAACAGACGGTGAATATTCTAAAAGTCATGTCTGCAAAATGTTGCTATGTGGAAAAAAGATGTGGACAAGGCCAGAGGTCGGAATCCTGCCAGAGCCATAACATTGCTTTCTTCTCCAACACTATGTATTGAGCTCCTCCTTCAACAACATCCTATATTTTTGGGCGTAATGGGGTTCACACCCACAAATATATCCTTTAGGATGTTGTGGAAGAAGGTACTCAAAAGGGATTTCTGCTTTGATAATCTGGATTATATGTCAATGTAGAAGGGGTCTAGAAACCTAGGGTATCCCAGAGTATCAAGTGTGGACTCTGATAATCCAGCTCAAAGCAGATATTGTGGGATTTTCTGCCTCGATATTCTGGGATATAGGGCTGTGTGAAGGGCCCCCAGATCAATCACATTTCAAATCCAAGCATAATAGTTACAATTCTTGTAACTGGCAACATTTCTCCCCTTCCTTAGAGACAAGATTGGCACACATGGTAAACAGAATACTTTTAAAAACTAATATTGGTTATAATGTGCTTCTGACTTCCTGCCAACATTTTGGATATCTGAAACTGGGGCCCTTGCTACACTGCCATATAATTCAGATCAAAGCAGATAATCCACACTCACAGTTTGGAAGTGATCCTGGACTCATTGCTGAGCCTGAAGCCCCAGGTCTCGGCGGTGGCTGGGATAGCTTTTGCACAGTTAAAGCTTGTGTGCCAGCTGCGCCCGTACCTTGGGAAGTCTGACTTGGCCACGGTAGTCTATGCTCTGATTACATCTCGAATAGACTACTGCAACAATCTCTACGTGGGGTTGCCTCTGAAGACTGCTCGGAAACTAATTAGTCCAATGCTCGGCAGCCAGGTTACTAACAGGAGCGGGACACAGGGAGCATACAACTCCCTTGTTGCGCCAGCTCCATTGGCTGCCAATTAGTTTCCGAGCACAATTCAAAGTGCTGGTTTTAACCTATAAAACCCTATACGGTTCCGGTCCAGTTTACTTGTCCGAACGAATTCTCCCCTATGAACCATCAAGGACATTAAGATCTTCCGGAGAGGCCCTGCACTCGATCCCGCCAGTTTTGCAAGCGCGACTGGTAGGGAAGAGAGACAGGGCCTTCTCTGTGGTTGCCCCTCGGCTGTGGAACTCTCTCCCAAGTGATGCTAGGCCTGCCCCCTCTCTGTTGTCCTTTAGGAGGCTGGTGAAGACTTGGATGTGGAACCAGGCCTTCCCAGAATAGGCTAAGATTGGCTATTATCTGAATGAATGACCACGTTTACAGATCGAGTGGAATTGTTTTAATGGCGATGTGTTTTATGCTGGGATTTTTATGTATTTTAATATGTTGTTGTAGTTGTTTTTAAACTGTATAGCATTGAATTTTTGCTGTAATGCCGGTCTGAGTCCCTCTATGGAGGTGAGAAGGTCGGGGTACAAAAGTTTTAAATAAATAAATAAAATAAATTATATGAGTCTAAATTGCCATAGAATCTAGTTCAATTCAGATAATCTGGATTTTATCTGGCAGTGTAGAAGGGGCCTTAGGAAATACCTCATTAATCTTGATCTGTCGAAGTTCTTCTTCTGCCGCAGTCAGAGGGGCAGGAGAAGACTGAGTCACCAAGTATCTTCGATAACCATTCAATGAGACATCATCCTGAGAGAGAAAATGGGTTAATAGGTGCTGTATTTTCATCTCACTTGCAATATTTTCTCTGAAGTCTCTTCTTTTGGCTCTTTTTACCAAAATCACATTTTTACAAACGACTATGCATTCCCACTTACACATGGAAATGGGAGGCTTTTGTTCCGAAAGTATCGCAAATTGAGTCTCTCTTCTCAGATTACACACCTGGTTTGTTCCAAATACTTCGTCCTTGATATGCCCGCCTCCAAATTCTTTTTTCAGAGTTGCCCGGGTAGCAGCATATAACATTTTTTGACGGACCTGGTAGGTTTGAAAGACAACCTTATTTTAACGAAGCAAAAGAAATGATCACAACATGTGTCAATCTGTACAGATATTGCTGAAGTGCCTCTCCTAAAACTCCCCACCATAATGGCTAAGGATGGGGGGCTGGCAATCCAAAACCATGTGAAGGATTAGCATTCCCACCCTTAAACAGAAGCTAAATGCTAAAGCTCTTCCCAAAGAGATTAAAGCATTGGATTGATTTTTCTGACCTGACAACTGAATATAAGGGCGAAAGAATAGTCTCCTATAATCTGTCCCAAAAGACACATGCACATTTGTAAGCCACAGTAGTTATGCACACAAGCATCATTAACAGGCTGCTGCCTAGCTGTGTGCAAATCTTTATGTATGCATGTAACAGATGTAAAAAAGAAGTGTATTGATAAGCAAACAAGTTTTTAAATTATGGCAAACCAGTTTTTTAAAAAAATAATGGCCACATGTGCAATTAATTGTCCCTAGTAGTTTCATCATATTACATACAGGAGAATGGTCTGGAGACCATGCAATAAAAATCCATTCATATCCTTGGGCATTTTGTGAATCTAATCTGTAGAGTATGTAGCATGGCTGGCTGTCTTCAAGGACCGGCAGTACAAAGGAATCATAATCTTCTTCCCAAGATCCATGACGCTGTTTTGCGGATCCCACAATAAGCTGCTCTGTGAAAGGACAGAAAGTAGAGTCAGTGCACTATTGGAAAAGGCAACAATTTATATTCTGCTTCATTAAAAAGTATTGAGTTCCAACTTGGGGAAAAAACACCGTACAGCGTGGATACCAAAATCCATAGGTGACCAAGTCCCATTATATATAGGACTGTTTACAATCACTTATGTTGTTGTGGTTGTATAGATGTATTTTTATTGTGTTTATTGCTTTTATTGTGTTTATTGTTTTCTGATGTTTGTGATATTTTTTGTATTTGTTGTTCGGGCACGGCCCCATGCAAGCCGCTCCGAGTCCCCTTTGGGGAGATGGATGTGGGTTAGAAATAAAGTATTATTATTATCATTATATAGTGACTTAGTAAAATGATATCCCATATTTAAAATGGCAAAATCAAGCTTTCCGTTTGTGTGTATTATTATTATTATTATTAATTTAATTTAATTTATGTACCTCTTTCTTCTACCCCAAGGGGGACTCAAAGCAGTTCACAACAAAGTACATGGCAAAATGCAATGCCTCACAAAGTATAAAAAACAACACCTAACTAAAATAGCATATAATAATAGATTTAAATCAGTGAACTATAAAACAGCCAACATAAACAACATAACATTATAGATAGATTTAAGTTGTTTATGTTGGATGTTATATAGTTCACAGATTTAAATCTATTATTATATGCTATTTTAGTTAGGTGTTGTTATATATATTCAAGCAATAGATGGTTGACTCCATCTATATGGAGGACCAACTGCATAAATGAATCAATGAAAGGAATAGAATAGCGCATAAATTACTATGTTATAGTAAAGATCGGCTTTTGACTTACAACATGGAAACATTTATAGCAAAGATGTTTATAATAATAATAATAATCTGAATACAGTGCCAAGCCAGTGCTGGCTTGGCACTGTCCCTCATGGCTGGAGCTGTGGGACAGCTGAAGCCGGGAGGGGCGGGGCATGGCGTGTCCTGCTCCGCCCCCCCCCGGCTCAGCTGGCTTCAGCTGCCCACAGCTTCTCCAGCCTTGAGGGGGCACTGCCAAGCCAGCGGTGGCAGAGCAAGCACAATGCTGGCTTGGCAGTGCCCCTCAAGGCTGGAGAAGCTGTGGGACAGCTGAAGCCAGGGAGGGGCGGGGCATGGTGCGGCCTAGCTAGCTCCGCCCCCTCCCCCTGCTTCAGCTGTCCCACAGCTTCTCCAGCCTTGAGGGGGCAGTGCGAGCGAGGGGCGAGAGACATGGCGGATTGGAGGCTGGCTGGGAAAATGGCCGAAGGAGACAGCGCCCCGCCTCCTTCTCTTTTTTTGCCGCTGCCCAGCCCTTCCTCCTCCTCCCCCAAGCAGCAGGAGTTCGGCAGGAGGAGGGGGGAAGGAAGGGGGGCAGAGAGCTTTTCTCGCAGCACAGCAGGAGGTCCGTCACGGCACACTACTGTGCCGCGTCACAACGGTTGGGAAACACTGATCTAGATCACAAATAAGCAGGTTCCTGGGGCCAGAATCTTTATGGAAATCACCCACTCTTTGATAGACTCACAAAATGTGAATTAGATATTACTTTGCTGTGGAGATACCATCCTGAGTGAGACGGAGACTGGGCTGTGACCCTCTTTCTTTTCCCATTTCTCCAATAAAAAAGGGACATCAGGAGATTATCCCTTCATTTTAGCCTTTGATTTCCTTTTCTCTGAAAGTAAGACTCCTTTAGAAAAGGATTCAAACTTCTATATATTATGACAGTACAATCCTTACACAAAGGGATCTTATAGAAACCATGGAGAGTAACTGAGAGAACAAAATGGGGAGTATAAGCCTTCATTGAGTACAGTAAGTCTACTTCTTCAAGTAGACGTATGCTGCAAACTCTGTTCTCTCACCTAATCTCTAAATTGCTACAAGATCCCTTTGCATAGTGACATTCCATATGGCTCTGTCTTTGAATATTACAATCCTTATATGTATTAACTTTGCATGAGTTCATGGGAAGCGATTAAAGGATTACTCGACAGCAACTCTTCTTGATGACAGTGAGGCTTGTACCTAAGCACACATACGCAGCATTTTGCCTTTATTTACTGTATGTGTATAGATTTATATACCAGTTTGTGTTGATATGTGTGGGATTTCAACCTGGTAGTCATGTAAATGTCAGGGATGATGGGATACCTGATGTGCAGGCAATTGATGGGAATGTTTCTGATGATAATGTGAATCCTGCAATGCTTAATGATGTTGATCCAGGGCCCCAAAGTGGAATGTCTGATAACACCGGTTCCCTTGAGAATCAGCCCGTTCTCAGGCCTCCAGATGGGCATTCTTTCCCCAAGGACAGTGGAGGCCCACAGTTAGATTACGAGGCACCTGTAGATTTTAATGAGCAGTTTGATCGGCTGAGAAGCATCAGAGCTTCCCGCCGAGATTGGAACCCTCGTAGGAGTGGCCGCCATGTAGATCGAAAGTAACTTCTATTTAAGAGCTGGCTGGGAAATTACTTGCAGATCTCACGCCTCTTTGCTTATGGATGCCAAGTAAAGCTTGCTCTCGTTGGGCCTGAGTTTTGGTCCGTGTTTGCCTATGCAGCTTTGAACTTTCTGTGGACTATGTTTCAAGTCTAGCCTTGCCTTTGGAATTATACCTTGCCTTTTTGTAGAACCTTTTGGGACCTTTATCTGATACATTTCTTATTATATTATTACTTCTTCAATAAAATCATTTTTACCGGAAACAACCTCCTCCCCACAAAAGAGCAATGGCTAGAAAAAGAGATTAAGGGAATTGATGAGTTAACATACTGGCTACGACAACATAATGGTAAAGGGAACATAATGACAGACTGGACTTTGGTAAATGAATACATAGAAATAACAAAATGTGAATAAATCTTTCTGTCAATGTTGTTGAAAATCAAAAAAGCAAAATAAGAGCACCATTAGGATGCCTCACATTTGATAAAAAATATATGATGAGATATTATGAAATAGTATGGAACTAGAATGGAAGTCAACATACTCCCCCTCCCCTCTCCCTTTGTCCCCTTTCCCCCCTTATATTCCTGTATGATTTGTGGGGTTATTGTTTGTGTATTGTATTGTCAAAGAAATTTGGAAAAAAACTGAATAAAAATTTATTACAAAAAAAATAATCATTTTTACCAGAGACGGTTTGTGGTGTGTGTGATCAGGGGGAGTCGTGCCGGAGTCTGAGGTGCAACAATATGTATGCTTGACTTCAACTTAGGGTGACCCTCTCCTAAGGTTTTCTTGGCAGGATTTGGTCAAAGGAAGGTTACTGTTGCCTTCCTCTTAGGCTAACAAAATGTGACTTGTATTCAATATGGCAAACTACACTGACTTTAATGATCTACAGGGTTATCTAAAACAAGGCAGAACAGGAAAGCAGCACATACCATTTTGAATAACTATTTTCAAAAACCTGTATTGTCCATTTCTAGCTCTAGCAAAGGTTTCCTGGACTTCTCCACTAGCTGGAAAAAAGTACAAGAGAAAAAGGCAGATTAGTTTTAATAACAACAGCAAAAACAACAACACTCTATTTGTATTCTGCCCTATCTCCCCAAGGGGACTCGGGGTGAATTCCAGCATATAAAGATACAAGGCAAATATTCAATGCCTCGAAACAATGAAACAGATACACCAGGGGTGCTCATTAGGTAGATCGCGATCTACTGGTAGATCGCGTAGGATGTCCTGGTAGATCGCAGGCAGGTTGGGAGGAAGGCTCAGTCCCGCCCCGCAGACTCCAGACGCCACCCAGGTGCAGAAGGAGGTTGGACTGGATGGCCCTTGGAGGTCTCCTCTTATTCTAGGAACCCATTGTTGTTGTTGTTATTATTATCAGAGGGTGAATGCTCATCTGGGAAGAATGTTTTGATTGTGTTTTTCCCTTATGGCAGAAGGAGGTTGGACTGGATGGCCCTTGGAGGTCTCCTTCTATTCTAGGAACCTGTTGTTGTTGTTACTATTATTATTATTCGATTTAAAAAGTCTTTATTTAGAAACTTCACAAACAAGATAAAAAGAGGTAGACATAAACAACATGAGCGAAGTATTGCTCATGTATTGTGCACATATACAAGTGGAGATAAGGGCGGGGAGGAAGGGGGGGCAGTAGGGTAAGAGGTAAGGGAGTTACAAGGTGAATAGACAATAACAAAACAATAAAAGCACAGTTGCTTCTCGTCTCACATCGGAGGTACAATTTTTAAATTCTATAAGCCAGGGTTTGCTACAAAAGCTTGAATCCTTTTAAATTAATCTTTTTCTTTTCTTTAATAAACCTTAAGAAGGGTTGTCAAGTAAGTTCAAAATTTTTTGGTGGATTTCCGCGGAGCAAGTAGGTTAATTTGTCCATTTCTGCAATCTCAATAGTTTTTAATAGCCATTCCTCTTCTCCTGGGATTTCTGGGAGCTTCCAATACCTTGCCAGGATTATTCTCGCCGCAATAGTTAGATAAGTCAGGAGTTTTTCCAAGTTTTTTATTTTGTCCATACCCTGTGATGTTTAAAAGAAAGAACTCCGGTTTCTTTTCAAATTTAGACTGGATCATATCCTGAATATTTTTATAAATCATATTCCAATAATTTTTGACAGTCTTACATGACCACATTAAGTGAAAGAAAGTTCCACGTTCTTGTTTACACTTCCAACATAAATCATAATTATTTTTGTTTATTTTTGCAAGTTGGCTGGGAGTTATATACCATCTATAAACTGTTTTGTAAATATTTTCTTTTAGGCTGTAAGCATAGGTATACTTTAAAAAAAATTTCCACAATGCTTCCCATTCTTCCATTGGTATCGGATGCCCCAAATTTGCTTCCCATTTTTGCATGTAATCCTTAGTAGGTTTGTCTTGGTATTCCTTTTCTAATATATAATTATATAATAAGCTCACAGTTTTTCTTTCTGAGTACAGCCAGATTTTCTCCACCTTGGGAGGGGTCCATTCCCAGCCAACTTGTTTATCTACCAAAAACCTTTTTTTTATCTGATTATATTGAAACCAATTTAACTTATAATCTGCCAATTCGTCTTGTTCTTTCATTATCAAAGTAGATCTTTCTTCTTTCAGGATGTCTTTATATTTGGGCCATTCATTTCCTTCTATTTTTATCAGGTGGAAAGCTTCTAAAGGAGAGATCCATCTAGGTTTTTTTTTATACCATAATTTTTTGTATTTGCACCAGGTTTTGAAAAGAGTAGCTCTTAATATATGATTTTTAAAAATTTTATCCTGCTGTATTTTGTCATAGTTCATGTATGCGTGCCAACCAAATTTATTTCCCGAGCCCTCAAGATTCAGTAGGCTTTTATCTTGTAGGTTGCCCCAGTCTCTCAATGCAGCTAGGCAATTTGTTTCATAATATTTGCTTAAGTGGGGAACCCCAAAGCCTCCATTACACACTCTCTCTGTTAGATATTTATGTTTTATTCTGGCCTTACGACCTAGCCATATAAATTTGGCTAGTTCGGATTGCCACTTTTTCAAAACGTAATCATTTTTCAAAATAGGAAGCATTTGGAACAAAAAGTTTAATTTACTATTATTATTATTATTAGTAGTAGTAGTAGTAGTAGTAGTAGCAGAGATTGAATGAATATTATAATCATTATTATTACAAATAAATTCAGGGGCTTATTATACTCACATTTAGTTGAATTCAGTCTTAAAATATATTATATGGCTCTCACTGAAATAAATTTCCAAATATTTTGCTTGTATGGCTCTGTGAGTAGTGGGTAGGTAGGTCATTTTGACTTGGTTGTTTTATAAGTAGCTCGCATGCTGAAAAAGTGTGAGCACCCCTGAGATACACTGATAAAGGTAAAGGCTTCACGTTCATCTCCGGCTTTGGGGGTGGTGCTCATCTCCATTTCTAAGCGGAAAAGCATGCATTGTCCGTAGACACTTCCTAGGTCAT
Organism: Anolis apletophallus; assembly: GCA_030556195.1. Classification (NCBI taxonomy): domain Eukaryota; kingdom Metazoa; phylum Chordata; class Lepidosauria; order Squamata; family Anolidae; genus Anolis; species Anolis apletophallus. Next base: position 66,361,108 of record JARBWK010000009.1, read on the forward strand.
GTGGCCGGCATGACTGCATGGAGTGCTGTTTACCTTCCCGCTGAAGTGATACCTACTGATCTATTCACATTTGCTTGTTTTTGAACTAGGTTGACAGGAAATGGAGCTAACAGCAGGAGCTCACTCCATCCCGCAGATTCGAACCACCAACCTTCTGACCAGCAAGTTCAGCAGCTCAACATGTAAAAAGAAAAATACAGCTAAAATAAAGTATATTTTCAATTAATGGGGATTCTGCTTAACTAAATGTAGTTTCTGCTTGCATGAGAGTTTCTATTAAAATAGGCCTAACTGGTCCAATACTCCTCACAATACCAAACCATAAACTCTATTGACATGATATTAATATCAAAATAAAGGAGAATTAAGACATATAAAGACAAACTTAATGTAACACAGTTTTACAGTACTGTATTAGACTATGTAACACATTTTTTGTTCCTGGGTTATAAATGTCATTTCCTAATTGATTCTATCATTAAAAAAATGGAAAATATTTATTAAACTGCAAAAGCTTTGTTTTTGCAGGACATCCTGCAATATATTTTGCTATAGTTATTCAATTAATATTTCACCGAGCCTCAACCAATTCAATATAGTTTGTGGCAGCCACAAAAATAAAGTTTCTGGAGTATAACAACTACTTTCAAAGTAAGTACTGTAAAATTAAACAGAAAATAATACTTGCAAAACAGGGAAAAAAATCAAATTTTGTTATAGTGTTTTAAAAGCAGTTTTGTGAATACAGTGCTATTTGATTTTTTTCTGGTTAAGTTCTCGTTGCTTGGGTTTTTGTTAACTGACAGTCAGGCATGTAGCCAGGGGGGGGGGCTAAGGGGGCTTCAGCCCCCCCCCCCGAAATTCTCAGGGTGGTCCGTGAAAAGGCCTTACTGGTACATTATTTAAACTGTTATGTTTATTTATATCATGATCTGATCACCATACTCATTATATCCCACATTAATGGGGTTATTGGGATAACAATACAAAAGGTTTGCTAGGGTAGACCCTCTTCCACCCAGTCTCAGCCCCGAATCAAAATCCTGGCTACGGCCCTGCTGACAGTCAATTGTATTTTTAAACACAGACCAGAATGAAGTTTTATCCACAGAGTTCATTTATTTTTAAACCAAGAAAACATAATTGTATATATATTTTTGCATTAGAAGTATTTGAAACTGAGATCTGTTCTAAACATGTTGATCTCTAAACATGTTGGTCCGTGTCAATGAATTTGTATTGGAGCCCCCAGTAGTGCAATGGGTCAAATCCTTGGGCTGGCAGGACTGCTGACCGACAGGTCAGAGGTTCGAATCTCCAAAGTGTGGGCTGAGCTCCCTCTGACAGCTCCAGCTCCCCATGCAGGGACATGAGAGAAACCTCCGACAAGGATGATAAAACATCAAACATCTGGCCATCCCCTAGGCCAGTGTTTCCCAACTGCATTTCCGTGGCACACTACTGTTCCGTGACGGATCATCTGGTGTGCCACGAAAAACATCTCCCCCCCCCTTTCTCCCCCTCCTGCCGAACTCCTGCTGCTTGGGGGAGGAGGAAGAGGAAGGGCCGGGCGGCAGCAAAAAAAAAGAAGGGGCCAGGGCACCGCCTCCTTCGGCCGTTTCCCCAGCCAGCCTCCAATCGAGGGAGAGAGGAGGAAAGGGTGACATCGCTCGGGCCCTGCCCCTTCCCAGTGGCAGAAGCTTGCTCGTGCCTGATTGAGTCATGGCGAGAGTCTTGGCAGAGAGCGGCCCCCGTCCCTGACGCCACTCTCTACCATGTCTCCGGCCCCTCCCTCGCTGAGGCCGCGCAGAGGAGGACCATGAGCGGTGGACGGGCTTCAGTGGGTGGGGCTGAAGCCCATCCACCGCTCATGCTCCTCATCCTCTGTGCGGCCTCGGCGAGCGAGGGGCCAGAGTCATGGCGGAGAACGATGCTGGGGACGGGGAATTGCCCCCTTCTCCCTCTCTGCCCATTTCGCCCATGAGCCGCTACCCGTGCAATGGGAGCGGCTGAGGCTGGTAGCTGGACCCTGGGCTTGGTGGAGGCCCTCGGCCTGCTCTACTGCCTGAGGAGCCCGCTTGCCAAATTTGGTCCAGAACCATCATTGTTTGAGTCCACAGTGTTCTCTGGATGTAGGTGAACTACAACTCTAAAACTCAAGGTCAATTAACTATATGTATTACTGTGTTAGAGTGTCATTTTGGTTGGTGGTGCGCCCCCGGATTTTTTTAATGTTAAAAGTGTGCTGCAGCTCAAAAACGTTTGGGAAACACTGTCCTAGACAATGCCCTTGTAGACAGCCAATTCTCTCACACCAGAAGTGACTTGCAGTTTTTAAAAATCGCTCCTGACACAAAAAAAGAAAGAAATTCCTCTGACCACAATGGCATTGATTTGTAAAACTTTATATAAAGCAAGTTGGAAATTGAGTTTGCATTCAAACAAACCAAACCTGCAGCACTGGCCTTGGGCATATATATTGCACTTGTGTAGAAAGGACTCATTATCTCTCGGCATATAAGAGTTTGATGCTATAAAGCTCAAATTTCACTCAGACATGGAAAATAGTTAAGGTGAAACCATACAGCCATGGGGAAGACTGTACCACTTAAGCCAGTAAGATCACTCAGAATCTGCCAAATATCTTTGTTGCCGTGACTGTAGTATCCAATATGATTTAGTGACTAGTATGCCATCAAATTAGCCAACTCTTCGTGGTGGAATATGTAGGTGCTTTCAAATTGCTTATGTCAAGTTTCACAAATTCCATGTATTTTCTCAGTCAACAAACTCCATTGCCTTCCAATAAAGTGCAGCCAGCAGGATCTGGTATTCTTCTGCAGTTACCCATTCAAAAACTATCCAGACCTGGTTCTACTTGGCTTCCAGGATCAAATAGCAGTTGTCTAGTAAGAGTTATGGTCTTTTAAGACGTGGACATCCTTCTTACACGCACCATTTTAAAGATAGGTATCACTCATTTATGTAAATCTTGAATTGATTCATGTTTAAGTTCATTTTGTTTGTTTTGGCTCCGGTTCTCCAATCAGTCAAGGTCATTTTGAATTCCAATCCTGTTTATTGGGATCTGAGCTACCTCCCTAATATGGTGCCATCTGCAAATCCGATAAGCATGTCTTCTATTCCATTATTTATGTCATTTATGAATATGTTAAACAACTCTGTGCCCAGGACAGAACCCTGAGATGCCATTGATGAAGAGTAACCATTGGTGAGTATTCTCTGGATTCAGTCTGTCAACCTATTACAGATACACATAACTATAACAATCCCACAGTTCACCAGTGAGAATATCACGGTTGCCTTTGTCAAAAGCCTTGCTGAAATAAAGATATATTACATCCAAAGCACTCCCCTCATCTACAAAGTTTATAACACTTTTAAAAGGGGATATAAGATTAGCTTGGCCTGATTTGTTTTTTGAGAAACCTATGCTGGTTCCTAGTGATCACAGCATTCTTGCACAAACAGACGGCTTAATTGTCTGTTTTAGAACCTTTCTCCGTATCAATACCAAGCCGATTAGTAGGTAGTTGCTCAGTTCCTCCTTTTGTGCCCTTTTGTGAAGTTGGGGGCAACAAATTTATTGAAATACCAACTGATTTATTGAAAAATAGAATGTAATGCTGTGAGCTTTCTGGGCTGTATGGCTATGTTCCAGAAGCATTCTCTCCTGACGTTTCACCCACATCTATGGCAGGCATCCTCAGAGGTTGTGAGGTCTGTTGGAAACTAGGCAAGCAAGGTTTATAAATCTGTGAAATGTCCAGGGTGGGAGAAAAAACTCTTGTCTGTTTGAGGAATGTGTGAACGTTGCAATTGGCCAAATTAGCATTTGCGTGATTCTAAATGAATGTTTAAAAATTAATGTTTTAATTACTGTTTTAACTGTAATTGTTATTTATGACTTTGTTTGATGGCATTAAATGGTTGCCTGCTGTAAGCCGCCATGAGTCTCCCCTCAAGGGTGAGAAGGGCAGAATACAAATATGTGAAATAAATAAATGGTCTTGCAGCTTCAAAACTTTGCTGATTGCTGCCAGGGGAATTTATTTATTTATTTATTATTTCAATTTGTATACCGTCCTTTCCAGTTGGCTCAGGACGGTTTACAGCATATCGAACTATCTCAGAAACATAATGTGTTACAACATAGATACATAAAACCAATGCAGTATAAACTACTTCAACAATATTCTGCTAAAACCAAGAGTGGTCAGAGGCTAAATGCTTGTCGGAATAATGCCGTTTTGCAAGCTCTCCAGAAAGCCGATAGCTCGCTTGCTGCCCAAACTTCAGGCGGTAGACAGGCATGGTGCTGCCACCGAGAAAGCTCTCTGCCTAGTTGATGATAAGTGAATGGTTCGCAGGGAGGGAATCTGTAGGAGATTAAGATCCTCAGATCGAAGAGATCTCTGGGGAACATATGGGAGTAGACGGTCCCTTAGGTACACCGGCCCCAGACCATGCAGGGCCTTAAAGGTCAAGACCAACACCTTGAAGATGATCCGGTGCTCGATTGGCAACCAGTGCAATCGCTGCAGAGTTGGAGTAATATGAGCCATGGCTGGCACTCCAGCCACGAGTCTCGCTGCTGCGTTTTGCACCAGTTTGAGCTTCTGGATGACCGACAAAGGAAGACCGATGTAAAGGGTGTTACAGTAGTCCAGCCTCGAGATGACCGTTGCCTGGATCACCGTGACCAGGTCACTTCCAGTGAGATAGGGCGCCAGCCGCCTAGCCTGCCGCAGATGGAAAAAGGCAGATCTGACCGCAGAGACCTGAGCCTCCATTGTAAGCAATTGGACCCCCAGGCTCTTTACTAGGGATGACGGACGTTGCGCCTCGCCGTCCAGAGTAGGAAGCCAGAGCTCACACCCACCTGGATGGCCCAGCCAAAGGATCTCCATCTTCGATTGGTTCACTCTCAACCTACTGGCTCGTAGCCAACCAATCACGGCTTCAAGGCATTGTTGGAAACAATCCGGCTGTGTCATCTAGGAACTGCTGCAGTTGAATTCTTTGATTGGAAGTGTTAGCTGGCCCTGATTGATTCATCCTCTGGAATTCCCCTGCTTTTGGAGTGTTGCTTTTTATTCATTTACCTCTGAGGAAGCCTGCCATAGATGTGGGCAAAACGTCAGCAGAGAATGCTTCTGGAACATGGCTATACAGCCCGGAAAACTCACAGCAACCCAGAGATTCCAGCCATGAAAGCCTTCGACAACACAACATAATGCTTGTTTTTAATAACATCATCTGGACCAAGACAAGCTGGTATGCATCAGAAACATTGGGACTACAGTGACCATGGCAGTTGGTCTAGAAATTTAAGCCAAAAAATCAACCCAAAAAACTTGGGGTCAACTTATCCACAGGTTTTTGTGAGTACTATGCCTTAACTCCTACTAACAAAAGGAAAACCCCTTGTCTTACAGTAGCAAAAAGCACGAGCACTTCCATCCCAGGAGAACCTAAAGGCAACACCAAACGCCACATCTCTGCCATGGCACTGATCGAGGGAAATTGAATGGTATGACCCTTGGCTTATCCACCGGTTATATCAAAATCCATAATTATGCCCCCCAAACCCGCCTTCAACTTACACATGAGGTTGACTTATACATGAATATATATTTTATTTACAATCATTACTTAATCATGATTTTGACATTATTGTCACAATGATAACTTCACCAGGCATCAACTGGATAGGGAAAATGAGGTCCATGCTGTCAATGAGAAAAACACAGTTGAATCATATTTCCACCATCAGGTTTGAAGAGGTCAGGCCAGGAGAAGTTCCTTAGTAAAGTACTTAACTAAGTATAAGCTGATACAGGATTTCGGGTCAGGGCTTTTAAGAGATTGCTTTGCTGTTTTAAATGTGCTGCCTTTTTAAAAACCATCTTTTATCACATCTAATTACATGTTTAAAATTGTTTTAGTGTGTCAATAGCTTAATTCTATGTCAATGTTTATCTTTGTTAGATTTTAACTTGATTTTTGAACTGGTATACAACCTTGAGTCTCAATTCTGCAAAATAAAGATGATAATAATAATGACTATGTTCAATAAGACTGAGAATAATTAAACGAGAATAGTTAATTTTAATTTTTTTGGGGGGGAGAAGGTGATGGGTGTGAGTGGGTGTCAGAGTGCCTAGTATTGACAGTCAGTGCGTGAGTCATGCATAGCAACATGAGAAAAGCATTTTTCTAAGGAACTGACAGACAGAGAGTCACATAAATGTTACAGAGTGACAGCCAAGGCAAATCTATTGTCCCCTTAGGGTTACAGGAACCACAGCTTGAATTGGAGGGCACAATTTGAATTTTATCAGCTCTACAAAGAAATAAGATGAGATCCAACCATAGATTTCATAAATGAAAAAAAAATCCATTCCCCTTTGAACTTTTTGCTTTTGTGGGATGAATTCAAAAAAAAACTTTCTCAATCCCTTCGCTGATGGCCCACATCAAAACCACACCTTATTCTAAAACGCCTAAGAGGCAATAACTTAATTGACTCAAGACTTTCAAAAACCATGCTAGCATGTTTTGAAGGCTTTTGATTATAATCACAATCATTTTATGTGGGCTGATTTAGGAAATTTGTGGTAATGCATCTATCAACAATAGCCAGATAGCTAGAAAGTTCACACAATATTGTTTTGTCTGAGATCCTAAAATTAGTTACTTGTATATGCGAGTATAAGCTTAGTTTTTTCAGCCCTTTTTTAGGCTGAAAAAGTCCCCCTCGGCTTATACTCGAGTCAAGATTATTTATTATTATATACAAGATTAGTTCACAGCAAAAAGATCACTATGCTGGCTTTTGTATTTGACCACATGTCGGACACCTCCCAAGTGTCTAGGACTGTGTGATTTATTATTATTATTTTATTGACATAAAAACACAATATGTCACAGCAAAAAAGATATATATGCTAGATTTCATATTATTATTACAGTTATTATTTCACTTTATTATTGCCGGAGAGATAGCACAGCGGTAACAACTGCTGTGCTTGCAATCAGAAGGTTGCATGTTCGATTCCCCGGCTGGTCTGGACACCCAGCTGTGAGCCCTGTCCACTGTTCGCCTAACAGATCGAAAACAGCTCAGCTGTGAATAGATGAACTAGGGACCGCTAAGCAGGGAAGGATTTTTACAAAAAAGGACTTTACAATGGCTGAATAAAAGGAAAGATCGGCTGTCAGAAGGTAGAATGCGGAAACAGAGGCTCTCCGTCAGAAGGATGAAACAACATAACCCGCTTGTGACGTAATGGAGCAACCGCACCCTGTGACGCAGCCAGAAGAAGAAAAAATCCTTCTAAATTGTACTTGTTGTATTGTAATTGTATGTCAAGTGGCAGGGATTGTCTGCCGTATGTGTAATGTAATCCGCTCTGAGTCTCCTTTGGGGTGAGAAGAGCGGAATATAAATAAAGTGTATTATTATTATTTATTTTACTCTATTATTATTGGAAGGATACATAAGCACATTTACACTGAAGGTTAGAATAATGGTTTAATCAGAGTTGGGCAGTCTTAACTTACAGCTTTATGCAAATATTAAAAAAACATTTAACCTAGTGATGCCTTAATTAATATAATTGTATTGGTATCTATTTTTATTTTGAAATATATCAGTAGCTGCTGCATTTCCAACCCTCGGCTTATACCCGAGTCAATCCATTTTCCCAGTTTTTTGTGGTAAAATTTGGTGCCCCGGCTTATACTCGCATATACGGTATATGGTATACATGAAAGAAGCAGGGAATTTGAGCTTTTCACGTTACTGAGTATACAGCTACACCAGTGTTTCCCAACCAGTGTGCCGTGGCACACTAGTGTGCCGTGAGCGATCATCAGGTGTGCCGTGGGAAATTGGAACCTCCAATACCCTTTCTTCCCCCTCCTGCTGAACACTTTTTCTTCTCTACTCTCTTCTCTATTTCCCCAAACTCCATCTGTGTCCACATTTGAGCATATTGAGTATTTATGCCAAGTTTGGTCCTGATCCAACATTGTTTCAGTCCACAGTGCTCTCTGGATATAGGTGAACTAAATATCCCAAACCCAAGGTCAATGCCCACCAAACTCTTATAGTATTTTCTCTTGGGGGGAGTTGTGTGTGGGAAGTTTGTGTCTTTCTGCCATTCCTGCCAGGATATCTATGTTGTGTTCATCGAAACAGGTCCAGGTTTCACACTGAGTGTATAAATACATTTAAAAACATTTTAACTATACGTATTACTGCGTTAGAGTGTCATTTTGTGTCATTTTGGTTGGTGCTGTGCCCCAGGATTTTGTAAATGTAAAAAATGTGCCGTGGCTCAAAAAAGGTTGAAAAACACTGATCTACACTGTCAAAGAATGCAGCACTTTAACTGCAGTAGTTTAGTGTTGTGGAATCTGAGAGCTGTAGTTTGATAAGGTACTAGAACAGTTTGGCAGAGAAAGCTAAAGACCTCATAAAACTACAACTCCCGTGCTTCCATAGCACTGAGCCACGGCATCTCTAATTGCATCAATTTGACCGTGTAGAATAGATGCACCCTGAGTTGCCAAATGAATTAATGAATGAGTCATATGAGCTGTTGAGTTTCTAGTTCTGACTCAGCCCATCTGAGTCCATAAAGCCAGGAACAGTCTCAGTGGAAGAAAACCTATTGTACTAATAGGTTTTACACTAGTCTTGGCTCCATTTCAGCTATTGATTTGATAGGTCTCCTGTGACTCACTAGAAAAGACAATAATGCTTGTTAAGGCAGAAGGCAACAGGAAAATGGGAAGACTGCATTCCAGACGGATTGATTCAATCAAGGAAGCCCCGAGTCTGCAGGACCTGAGCAGGTTTGTCGATGAAAGGGTGATTCGGAGGTCTCTCCTTCAAGGGGTCTCCATAAGTCAAAGTTGACTTGAATGCTGTTGTAACAGAAACAGCTGTAACTGGAGCTAGTGGATGGATTCGGGAAACTGATTTCCCCCTCAACACCTTTAACCAGGGCATTTTTGAATTGTTCCTGGATACTCCTTCTCTCCTTTAAAGTTCATGAGTCGATGCTGTCTCGCTACACATCCATGATATTCAGATGGTTTTCTAAGAAGTCAGTATATAGCTGAAAACATATCCACATTCCTTAATAGCACCGGGAATGTGGTGCAGCTGGCTGGGAGTCAGCTGCATAAGATCTCTACTGACCAGAAGGTCATGAGTTCGAGGCCTGCCCGGGTCGGGGTGAGCTCTTGACCAATTGTGTAGCTTGTTGTCTGTCTATATATGTTGTATGTCTATGGCATTGAATGTTTGCCTGTTTATGTGCATTGTGATCCGCCCTGAGTCCCCTGTGGGGTGAGAAAGGCGGAATATAAATGAAGTAAAAAAATAAATAAATATCCTAACCATTTCTATTAACTGCCTCACTTTTAAGAATGCCTGAATTAAAATGATGAAACACCCTAAAGGCCCTTCCACACAGTCCTATATCCCAGAATGTCAAAGCAGAAAATCCCACAATATCTGCTTTGAACTGGGTTATCTGAGTCCACACTGCCATATATTCCAGTTTAGAAAATGTGGAATTTTAATCAGCTGTGTGGAAGGGACCTTAGGAATCTTTATCAAACCTAAACAAATAGTGGCTTTTAAATTCAACTGCTCTGGGGGTGCCAACAGATACAGCACATATATTTGGATATTATTTTTATTCTTTGTTTGTTGTAACTTGCAGAAGGTGTTGAAATAAATGGGCAGGAATAACCAAGTTCCCTGATTAAATTATGTGTGCCTCTGAGTGACCAAAAGTACAGGCCGCGCATCTATCTGGACACATCTATCTCTACATTATGTGGACATTCCCTATGTCTATGTCCCTTCTGCAGAATTTTATAGGGTTTTCTTATGCAAGAAATATTCAAAGGTGGCTCTGATAGTTTTCTCCTCTGAAATATAACCTATAGCACTTGGTACTTATTAGTGGTCTCCCATCCAAGGACTAACCAGGGCTGGACCTGCTTAGCTTTCAAGATCAGATGGGATCTGGTGCCTTTTAGGGTATTCAGACTAATTTATTTCTTTATTTCTTTATTTATTTCTTTCTTGGGACTTGGGACTTACCAATAACACCTTTTGAACAAAGAGCGACTTATTTCAAGCCAGAATGCACATGATAGCATGAGTCTTCTGCAGACAATCCCTGCACCTTCCACATATTCATTTGCATATTCACAAACAGAGCCTGACTTGGCCACCAGGGGAGCTTCCAGAAGGTGCCTCATCTATCAGGCCCTTACTTCTCACAAAGGGGTAAATCCCATCATGAGCCCTTCCAAACAAAGGAGGAAGAGGAGGTCAGCGTTCCTGGAGTTCTTTAATGGCCTCATAATTCAGTCAAAATTTGCCTCCCCCCTTAATGTGGTACCTTTATCTCCTACTTGACAGATGCAACTGTCTTTTGGGCTGCAAAGGTCGACAGCAGGTAACACTTAAAGGTCGAGCACCCACCTCGACCCGGGCAGGCCTCAAACTCATGACCTACTGGTCAGAGAGATCTTATGCAGCTGACACTTAGCCAGCTGCGCCACATTCCCGGTGCTTTTCAAGACATACTGGCAGGTAAATGTTAAAGAACTACCAATAACGCCTTTTGAACAAAGAGGGACTTATTTCAGGCCAGAATGCACATGATAGCATGAGTCTTCTGTAATATTGTTGCATAACTTATAGCACCTGTAGTGGTATTCATTTGCAGTCTCCCATTCACAAACTAGCCTGAGTTGGACCTGCTTAGCTTCCTAGAAGGTGCCTTGAGTGTATTTAGGCCCTTACTTCTCACAAAGGGGTAAATCCCATCATGAGCTATCCTCCCCATCCAAACAAAGGAGGAAGAGGAGGTTCCAATGGCTCAGTCCCCATATACGGTAAAGAATGCAACAAAAGTAAGGGAGGCATCTGTACTATAGAATGGATGCAGTTTGACACCACCTTAACAGCTGTGGCTTACTGCTGTGGGATCATGGCAGTTGAAGGTTGCATCTTCACTATAGAATTAACGCAGTTTGACCCCACTTGAAGTACCACGGCTCAGTGCTATGGAAGCACTAGAGCTGTAGTTTTACAAGGCCTTTAACCTTCTCTGCCAAAGAGTGCTGGTGCCGTCCAAGATTTCATCGCATGGTCGTTAAAGTGGTTTCGTATAGCATTGATTCTAAAGTGCAGATGCAGACATAGTTTGGTGAGGCACCAGCACTCTTTGGCAGAGAAAGCTCCAAGACATAATGAAGCTACGACTCCAATGATTGCACAACACTGATCCGTGGCAGTAAAAGTGGGGTTGACCTGCACTCATTCCAGTGTAGATCAGGCATGGGCAAACTTTGCCCCTCCAGGTGTTTTGACTGTTAGGAATTCTGAGAATTGAAGTCCAAACCACCTGGAGGGCCAATGTTTGCTCATGACTAGAGTAGATGCACCTGTGTGTACTGTATTTGTATGTTGTTGTGTGCCATTAAGTCATTTCTGACTTATGGCCTTTGAAGGAAAGCTGGATTTGGGTGCAAATTCCTACCGACTGTTAGGAATTGTGGGAGTTGAAGTCCAAAACACCTGGAGGGCCGAAGTTTGCCCATGCCTAGTGGTGGATGCACCGACAGTGTGTGTACTGTATTTGTTTGTTGTTGCTTGCCACCAAGTCATTTCTGACTTATGGCCTTTGAAGAAAAGCTGGGTTTGGGTGCAAATTCCTATCGGCCAGGCATGTAGCCCGGGGGGGGGGGGGGCTGAGGGGCTTCAGCCCTCCCCCATGAAATTCTCAGGGGGGTTCGCGAGAAGGTCTTACTGGTACATTATTTAAACTGTTATGTGTTTTCATATCATGATCTGATCACCATGCTCAAGAAAATGCTAGGGGTTTGAGTTTGCAAGACCCTCTTCACTATCAGCTGTTAAAGTCAATGGCTGGCCTGCTACCGAGGATTTGAAGAAGTCCAAAACACCTGGAGGGCCGAAGTTTGCCCATGCCTAGTGGTGGATGCACCGACAGTGTGTGTACTGTATTTGTTTGTTGTTGTGTGCCACCAAGTCATTTCTGACTTATGGCCTTTGTGCAAATTTCTACCAGCCAGGCATGTAGCCAGGCGGGGGGTGGGGTGGGAGGGGGCTTGAGGGGCTTCAGCCCATCCCCTCAAGAAATTCTTGGGGTGGTTTGCCTGCAAATTCGGCTGCTAGTAATTGTGGGAGTTGAAGTCCAAAACACCTGAAGGCCCGAAGTTTGCCCTTGCCTAATTTAGATACATGTCTGTGTACTGTGTTTGTTGTTGTGTGCCACCAAGTCATTTCTGACTTATGGCCTTTGAAGGAAAGCCGGGTTTGGGTGCAAATTCCTACCGACTGTTAAGAATTGTGGGAGTTGAAGCCCAAAACACCCGGAGGGCTGACGCTTGCCCATGCCTAGTGGTGGATGCATTTGTTTGTTGTTGTGTGCCACCAAGTCATGTGTGACTACTGTGGGTTTGGGTGCATTTGTTTGTTGTTGTTCCCCCAAAATTCTCAGTGCACCAAGTCATTTTCTGACTTATGGCCTTTGAAGAAAAAAGGTTTGCTGGGTAGACCCCTTTCACTCAGACTCAGCCCCACCCCCGGAATGCAAATTCCCCCAAATTAAAATCCTGGCTACAGGTCTGCTACCGGCTGCTAGAAATTGTGGGAGTTGAAGTCCGAAACACCCGGAGGGCTGAAGTTTGCCCATGCCTAGTGGTGGATGCAGCGGCTGTGTGTGTACTGTATTTGTTTGTTGTTGTGTGCCACCAAGTCATTTCTGACTTATGGCCTTTGAAGGAAAGCCGGGTTTGGGTGCAAATTCCTACCGACTGTTAGGAATTGTGGGAGTTGAAGTCCAAAACACCCGGAGGGCTGAAGTTTGCCCATGCCTAGTGGTGGATGCATCGTCAGTGTGTGTACTGTATTTGTTTATTGTTGTGTGTCACCAAGTCATTTCTGACTTATGGCTTTTGAAGGAAAGCCGGGTTTGGGTGCAAGTTCCACTGCCAGGACTCTGGACTTCAATCAATCCGCAGATCAGCAGGAAGAGGCAGTGTTTTGCATAAGCTGTGAGCATGGGAGTTGTGTGTGCATTTGTGTCGCGCAACAACATGCATGCCATGGCCAAATAATCCTCAACAGTGGCTTTGCCAGTTCCTTCCTCTGAAATACAGCTCGCGGCACCTGCTTTTCCTTGGTGGCTTCCCATCCACGTCCTAGCCAGGGCTGACACTACTTAGCTTCCAAAACCAGATATGATCCAGCGCCTTTGGGGTTAGCAATAACTTTTCCTTAAGAGAGAAAATAGGGGGGGGGGCGGACCTCTATGGGTGCATCTACACCAGGCATGGGCAAATTTGGGCCCTCCAGGTGTTTGGACTACAACTCCCACCATTCCTAACAGCCTCGGGCCCCTTCCGAAGGGGCCCGAGGCTGTTAGGAATGGTGGGAGTTGTAGTCCAAACACCTGGAGGGCCCAAATTTGCCCATGCCTGATCTAGAAGACTTTGGGGACATCTGGGAAGTGCAGTTTTCCAAAGAGTCCAAGCACTCTAAATGTCACCTCCCATGCTTCTAGACATCTAGAGCCTTGAGCATGGCAAGTATCAAACCGCATTAATTCCCCCATCTGGATGTATCCCCCCCAAGTTTTCTCTCCAGGCTCAAAGAAAAAGTTATGGCTAACTCTATAAAAAGTTGCTAAACTGGGAAGGCACTCTGTACATGCTCAGAAGCACCCTCTCCAGGGTTCTATGGGGAGAAAATACAATCCGAAATAGGAGAGAGAGAGGGCGAGTTGTAGAAGTTTGATCTAACTAAGCGTTTGATTCTTTCTTCCCCACTCCTCCCCCCCCCCCCGCGTCAGACAATGGTTTGGTCCATTTCGGGCCGGCTTCGGAAAGAAAGGGAGAGAGAATGAAAGGGAGCCAGGCGGGGGGAACCAATGGGGAAGCGGCCCGGGGGGAGGGAGGGAAGGCAGAGAGAAGGAAGAGCTTTGGGCAAATTGCAGAGGGTACCTTGGATGCCGGTTTGGTGAGACATGACGCTGAAGAGCCGCCGACTCTGGGACTCGCAACTTCGGGGGGAGGAGGGACAAGGTAAGGAACGGCAGAAGGGCGGAGGGGGGTACTCGGAACGGCCCGGGACCGTCACGTGACGCGCGGCTGCCAATCATCGCCTCGATTCGCTTGCCTTTTGCTTCTTCCGGCCCGGGTTGCTCTGAGCCAGGATTATACATCCGTGCAGTCGAATGAATGGAGCCTGACACCACTTTGGGCCTTTCCTTCCACACAGCCCTAGAACCCAGAATATCAAGGCAGGACATCCTAGATCAGGGGTGGCCACACTTTTTCAGCAAAGCACCTCAGACAGATGGCCACCCAGCCTCTGTTTAAAAGCCTCCAAAGAAGGAGCCTCCACCACACTCTGAGGCAGAGAGTTCCACTGCTGAACAGCTCTCACAGTTAGGAAGTTTTTTTCCCTCATGTTCAGGGGGAATCTCCTTTCTTGTACTTTGAAGCAATTGATTTGCCACTTGGGAGTTGTAGTTGCTGGGATTTCTAGTTCACCCACAATCAACGAGCATCCTGAACTCCGCCAATGATGGAGTTGGACCAAACTTGGCACACTGAACTCTCATGAGACCGACAGAAAGTACTGAAAGGGTTTGCTGGGCATTGACCTTGAGCTTGGGAGTTGTAGTTCTCCTAGATCCAGACTCAAATTATGATGGATCTGGACCAAACTTGGCACGGAGCCTCAATATGCTCAAATGTGAACACTGGGGAAATTTGGGGAAAATAGACCGAGACATTTGGGAGTTGGAGTTGCTGGGATTTCTAGTTCACCCACAATCAAAGAGCATCCTGATGGAGTTGGACCAAACCTGGCACACTGAACTCTCATGAGACCGACAGAAAGTACTGAAAGGGTTTGCTGGGCATTGACCTTGAGCTTGAGAGTTGTAGTTCTCCTACATCCAGACTCAAATTATGATGGATCTGGACCAAACTTGGCACGGAGCCTCAATATGCCCAAATGTGAACACTGGGGAAATTTGGGGGAAATAGACCGAGACATTTGGGAGTTGGAGTTGCTGGGATTTCTAGTTCACCCACAATCAAAGAGCATCCTGATGGAGTTGGACCAAACCTGGCACACTGAACTCTCATGAGACCGACAGAAAGTACTGAAAGGGTTTGCTGGGCATTGACCTTGAGCTTGGGAGTTGTAGTTCTCCTACATCCAGACTCAAATTATGATGGATCTGGACCAAACTTGGCACGGAGCCTCAATATGCTCAAATGTGAACACTGGGGAAATTTGGGGGAAATAGACCGAGACATTTGGGAGTTGGAGTTGCTGGGATGTATAGTTCACTTACCTTGCGGAGCGGAGTCACGCTGTGCCGGCTGGCAGTGAGGAGGGTGGCCAGGAAGTGCTCCAGAGCCTCCTCGCCCAGGCAGGGGCTTTGCAGCCTTCTTTCCCTGCCTCGCATGAGGGGCAGCGCAAAGCCACTTGCCGCCAAGGCCCAGTCCCCTCGCCTGCAAGCAATGGAAGAAGGCGAGGGGAGAAGTAGGAGGGCAGAGGGAAGGAGGGGGCGGCGCGAGAGAAGCAGCGCCATCCAGGCACGCCCCTCTCGTTCCCGCCAAAAGATAGGGAAAATGGGCACGCGTGATGTCATGGCGGCGGCATGACGTCACGAGCACCATTTTTCCTACTCTTTTGGCAGAAACGAGAGGGGCGTGGCTGGCTGGCACTCCTCTCACCCCCTCCTCCCTCTGCACTCTGTTCTCCTTCTCCCTGCTTCCTCCCTCCTCCAGGCTATGCGATCGACCAGTTCCGCCTCCGCGATCGACTGGTTGATCACGATCGACCTAATGAGCGCCCCTGACCTATATTATCTGAATGTGGATTGGGGGCCCTTCCACACAGCCCTATATCCCACAATAACTGATTTGAACCGGGTTATCTGAGTCCACACTCAGATAATGCGGGATTTTCTGCCTGAGATATAGGGCTGTGTGGGAGGCCCTGGGTTATCTGAGTCCACAGTGCCATATATTCCACTTGAGAGCAGAAAATGTGGGATTTCATTTAGTTGTGGAGAAGGGGCATTTGTCAACTGCACAGATGGAGTTATGAGAGTTGTAGTTTCCACAAGGTTACCTTTCTACGCCAAAGAAATATTTATTTATGACATTTCTCACCCCGAAGGGGACTCAGAGTGGCTTACAAGATATATTGTGTGTGTATGTGTGTGTGTGTGTGTGTGTATATATATATATATATATATATATATATATAAAAATATTATTAGCATAGTACAATATCAGTATTATATATTACTATACCATTATATTATAGTAATATAACATGTAATATATTTATAATTATAATATTTTATTATTACTAGTATATTGTATCAAGGTAAAGGTTTTCCTCTGACATTAAGTCTAGTCGTGTCCGACTCTGGGGTGTGGTGCTCATCTCCATTTCTAAGACAAAGAGCCGGCGTTGTCCATAGACACCTCCAAGGTCGTCTGGCCAGCATGACTGCATGGAGCGCCGTTACCTTCCCGCCTATTGATCTTTATTTATTTATTTGCATCATTTATATTCTGCCCTTCTCACCCTGCAGGGGACTCAGGGCGGATCACAATGCACATATAGGCAAGCATTCAATGCCATAGACATACAACCTATATAGACAGACAACGAGCTACACAATTGGTCGAGAGCTCACCCCGACCCGGGCAGGCCTCGAACTCATGACCTTCTGGTCAGTAGAGATCTTATGCAGCTGACCCCCAGCTGGCTGCGCCACATTCCCGGTGCATGTTTTCGAACTGCTAGGTTGGCAGAAGCTGGGGCTGACAGCAGAAGCTCATGCCGCTTCCCAGAATTGAACCTATGACCTTGCGATCAACAAGCTCAGCAGCTCAGTGCTTTAACCCACTGTGCCACCAGGGGCTCGGTATATTGTATTACATTATAATATTATAAATTTTGCAAGAAAGTCAAGGTCTGGCTGTTTGAGCAGGCATTTGCTGATGGAATATAAAGGTTTAATTAGATATATGGAATGACGACGATATGACGGAAACTGATTTCAACATGACGCTGAGACTGCAACTGTATGTTTTTAATTGTTAATTTGTTGTTATATGGTTTTTTTAATTTGTTTGCTTGTGTTGCATTGAGAGCAGAGACTGCCTTGTGTAAACCATCCCGAGTTGCCTTCGGGCTGAGAGGGGCGGTATAGAAACGTGACAAATAAATAAATATACAATATATTATATGAGTAAAGACAAGATGAAACTGTCTTCTGCTCCCCTCTCTCTTCACTCCGGCCAGAGAAGCAGTTGGTGCAGGGCAGGGGGCTCCCAACTGATGATATTGGGCAGAAAACAAGATGGGACTGTCTTCTGGTCCCAAAATAGCTCTCCAAACTACAAACCCCAGCACCCTGTAGCATTGAGCCATGGCAGTGTCAAACTGCTATTATTCTGTAATGGGGGATAACTCGTGAAACCAAAACAAAAACCACACAAAAGTATCTAAGGCCACTTCTATACTGCTATATAAAAATCCAGATAATCTGCTTTGAACAGGTTTATGTGGCTGTGTAGACTCAATCCAAACTGAGCCCTCAACAGACTCCAAATTGAATATCACTGGCCATTCTGATTTTGTGTATTATGTATGTCTTTATTGTGCTGTCTATTGCTGTACTTGTTTGCTTTTAGTGGTGTGTTTATACTTTGTAAACCGCTCCGAACCTTCGGGGAGTGGCAGTCTATAAATGTGAAGTATAAATAAATAAATAAATAAATAAATCCAGTTCAAAGCAGATAATGTGAATTATCTGCTTTGAGAATCTGGATTTTTATATGGCAGTCTAGATCCAGTCTTTGACCCCCTTCTACACTGCCATATAATCCAAACTATCAAAACAAGACAAACCACATTATCTGCTTTAAACTGGATTTTTTGAGTCTACGCTGTCATATAATTCAGATTATCACAACAGATAATCCACATTATCTGCTTTGAACTATCAAAACAAACAATCCAGATTATCTGTTTTGAACTGGATATGACTCTACTCTGCCATATAATCCAGATTATGAAAATATAATCCAGGGGCCCTTCCACACAGTCATATATCCAAGAATATCAAGGCAGAACATTCCACAATATCTGCTTTGAACTGAGTTATGAGTCCACACTCAGATAATGTGGGATTTTCTGCCTTGATCTTCTGGGATGTAAAGCTGTGTGGAGGGGCCCTGGATTTTATATGACAGTGTAGAAGCGGCCTCATTGAATTTAATGCATTTTATTTTACCCTGAAGACATTATAGGATTAGGGCTCCTTGCTTTTAATGGGAGTAATTTCTAAATATGTCTGTTCATTTCAGCTGAGCCAAGTTGTCTGTTCACTTCAAAATAAACCCCACCACCAAGGCCCTTCCACGCAGCCCTATATCCCAAAATATCAAAGCAGAGAATCTCACAATATCGGCTCTGAACTGGGGTTATCAGAGTCCACACTGCCATATATTCCAGCTCAAAGCATATAACGTTGGGTTTTGTTCAGCTGTGTGGAAGAGGCCTGAATGTACTGTTTGGGTTTGTCGAGTCTTCTCCACTAGTGATAAAAATAAAAGTGTCAGCGACTTTTTAAAGTAGAGGAGTCGCATAAAAGCAACGTCGCTTTTTATATGTGAGATGCAAAGATTTTAATTAAGTGTATTTTTTATTTTAAAATAAAGAAGGAATCACTTTATCTTGTGCCAAAGAAGCTCATTTCCCGTTTAATCCTTAGTGATTAGCAAAATTACGGTCTTGCCAAGGCAGGTCATGATTTGTTAAAGCTGGTTATGAGCCATATGTGATTGTGAGAATTATGTTGCTCCTCCACAAATTGCATAAGGCTTGCAAGATGTGTCTTCGATTGGATATATGTATCAATCAGCCTACACTGGTGTTTTTAAAAATGTGATATACATTGGTATCCTTGAGAGATACACAGTAACTACTGGTATCAGAGGATGGTTAGCATGTTGCATTGGAGTGCTCAATAAATTGACAGTAGAAACAAATAGGGTTTGAATGAGTCCATAGACTCCCAGGCCCCTTCTACACTGCCATACACGTAAAACCCAGATTATCTGCTTTGAACTAGATTATATGGCAGTGTAGACTCATATAATCCAGTTCAAAGCAGATAATGTGGATTGTCTGATTTGATAATCTGGATTATACGGCAGTCAGGCATGTAGCCGGGGGGGGGGCTAAGGGGGCTTCAGCCCCCCCCGAAATTCTCAGGGTTGTCCGCGAGAAGGCCTTACTGATACATTATTTAAACTGTTATGTTTATTCTTATCATGATCTGATCACCATGCTCATTATATCCCACATTAATGGGGCTATTGGGATAACAATACAAAAGGTTTGCTAGGGTAGACCCTCTTTCACCCAGTCTCAGCCCCCCCCCAAACTCAGCCCCCCTCCCCCGAACCAAAATCCTGGCTACGGCCCTGACGGCAGTATAGAGGCAGCCTGTTAACCGGCACCCATTGGGATTGGTAGATAAGTGTCATTTCAGGTTGCTTGAGAGTCACTATTAAAAATATTTATTTATTTACTATATTTCTATACCGCCCCTCTCAGCCCGAAGGCAACTCGAGGCGGTTTACACATGGCAACCAGTTCCCACAATATAAAATACAATTAAAAACAATTATATACTAACAGATAAAAACAATAAACAATTAGCAATTAAAATTTTAAAAATACAGTTCCCAGCATCTCATCATTAAAATCATTTTCCATCGCATCGTCATCTCATTCCGTGATCAAAATTAAATAGTTATATTTCATCTGCCTGAAAAGCTTTTCTAATGCTATACCTTATACTAACTACTATATACTCTGTACTAAGCCCGTGGTGTAGGGTTCCCATATGCCCCTTATTCTAAGGGACGTCCCTTATTTTGGCCCTAAAATTTGTGTCCCTTATTTTCAGGCCCTGTCCCTTATTTTTGACTAGCAGGACAGGACTGGGTTGACCAGAGGAAGGTGTGCGCTGCGGTTTCCATGGCAATGCCTGCCCGGGGATTCCAACTCGCAGGGCAGCCTGCATCCCTGTTGGAAGGAAGAGGCGATACAGGACTTTTTCAAAGTACAGTAGACTAATTAACCGTTACCCAAGGGTAATGTTGGATCATGTTGGATAAAGATAGTTTCTGGTTGCTTGAGAGTTACTCTTAAAATAGGCCTAGCTGTGCATCCCAATACTATACAATGCTGTGTATCCCATACTATACTATTCCATTAACTATTGACATAATAATCATGTAGATGTACTGTCTTATAAAATTTATTTTATTTTAATGTTTAGACAGTGCACTTTTAAAGTCAGCAAAGTCAAGTACTAAATACAGATGGAAAAATTAGGTAGTTCTGGTAATGTTTTTTCTGCATGACAAAGCATGCAGAAACATACCATGTACTGTTAAGAGGGTATAAGTCAGTTTCTTTTGTGAGTTTCAATCATTATCTTATTCTGCTAATAAAACTATTTCTACCTAATGTTTGTGTTTCAAGTTTTTAATGAAGTGTCCCTTATTTTTGCGAAAAATCCCGTAAATGTCCCTTATTTCTTATATCAAAAAATGGCAACCCTACCGTGGTGGCGCAGTGGGTTAAAGCACTGAGCTGCTGAACTTGCTGATCAAAAGGTCAGCAGTTCAAATGTGGGGAGCAGGGTGAGCTCCCACTGTTATCCCCAGCTTCTGCCAACCTAGCAGATTGAAAACATGCAAACGTGAGTTGTATTTATTTATTTTCTATGCTTCTATACCGCCTCTCTCAGCCCAAAGGCGACTCGAGGCGGTGAACAAGTGGCAGCAAGTGCCCACATACAACACATAATAATAATAAGATAAAAACAATAATATAAAACCATATAAATTAACAATTAAAACTACAAAATACAAATCTCAGCTCCACAATCTTAAAATCGGTTTCCGTTCCGTCATCATACTAATCCTTTGATCTCGAATAATTAAAGTTCATCTGCGAATGCTTGCTCGAACAGCCAAGTCTTGACTTCCTTACGAAATATCAGGAGGGAGGGGGCCGATCTGATGTCACTAGGAAGGTACTGTTCCGGTGGGAAGGTAATGACGTTCCATGCAGTCATGCTGGCCATATGACCTTGGAGGTGTCTATGGACAACGCCAACTCTTTGGGTTAGAAATGGAGATTAGCATATTCTACCCCCACAGTGGGACACGACTGGACTTAATGTCATGGGGAAAATCTTTACCTTAGCTTTTCACTCTGTATTAATGTGATATTAATATTGAAATACAGTTTTGAAAAAACTTTAAAAATATTTATTTTATTTATTTTCAGTATATTATTCTATTGACAAACATGCAGGAGAATGGAAAAGAAGATCGGAAACTTGATGTTTGTGCGTAGAGGCAATTCCACCTTGTGTTCTCAATAATGCTGGAAGATACTTTCCATCAATTATTCAACTAAAGTCCTTTGTCAGTTCAAAGAAATACAGTAATTAAAAGCAAATCAATACAGATAAAGACAAACTTGATTTCATGCAACACAGTTTGACTGTATTATAAAAACAGTTTTATTTAAAATATTCTTTCTTAGTTTTTTGCCAGTTGCTTGAGTGTTCCAGTTATTTGAGTTCTGGTTAAGTGAGAGTCTACTGTATATACACTCACAAAAGATAGACAGCATGATATAAAGGTTTGGGGCTACAGCTCTGGAGACCAGGATTCAAGTCTCCGCTTGGCCATGACCTTTGCTGAGCCACGGCAAGTCACACTCTCTCAGCTGCAGAAGAATGCAATTCTTTCAACGTTAGAGTTGCTGAAAGTCAAAGGCACCCAGCAACAAATAAATATACGCACATACAGATACTCACACTGTGCATTTTTGCCCTGTTGAGTTAATGCAGTTTGACACCACTTTAACTGCCATGGCTCAATGCTGTGGAATACTTGGAGTTGAAGTTTTACATGCTGTTCCGCCTTCTCTGCCAAAAAGGGCTGGTGCTTCACCAAACTACAACTCTCAGGATTTGACAGCATTCAGCCATAATTGTTAGATGTTATCTATGTATTGTATTTTTGCGTGGTTGTTTTTATATTGCTGAAATGTTTTTATACATTTTGTTGTTATATTTTAACTATGTTGACTCTCGGGCTTGCCCCCATGTAAGCCGCCCCAAGTCCCTTCAGGAAGATGGAGGCGCGGTACAAAAATTTATTTATTTACAGTATTTATATTCCGCCCTTCTCACCCGGCAGGGGACTCAGGGCGGATTACAATGTACACATACATGGCAAACATTCAATGCCATGGACACACAACACACATAGACAGTCAGAGGCTATTTAACTTTTTTTTCTGGCCACCAGGGGAGCTGTCACTTCACTGTCCATCTGCGACACTGATGAAGTACTTTCCGCATTCCCTCATGCTTTTGCTGGAGATTTGTTATGGCCTCGTAAATTTTGTTAAATTAGCCTCCCCACACATAGGTGGTACCTAAATTTCCTATTTGACAGATGCAACTGTCTTTCAGGTTGCAAAGGTCGACAACAAGCTACACAATTGGCCGGAAGCTCACTCCAACCCGGGCTGGCTTCGAACTCATGACCTTTCGGTCAGTAGTGATCTTTAATGCAGCTGACACCCAGCCAGCTACGCCACAGTCCTGGTGCAAAAAAGGTTTTTGTTGTTATTTTACTGACACAAAAATGAGATATATATGCTGGATTTCGTATCACAAAATCACAAGTCGAACAGTTCCCAAGCATCTAGGACTGTGTGATATTATTGCCATTAAAGTGGTGTCAAACTGCATTAATTCTATAATGTAGATGCACTCAGAGCAAGAGTTGGCTTAGTTTCCTATAGGAGAGAACGCCAAGGCCTTGGAACAGCCACCAAGAAAGCCCTCTATATAGAGCAACCTCAAGGGAAGCCCTTAAGTACTTAACAAATGCTTATGTGCAACATTGAGAAAATTTTGCCTCCAAAAAAAACCCCAACAAAACAAACCCATTCTAAGTACTATATGGGAAGAGTTCTTCGTATAGCCTGGATCCAAGTAATTAATAAATTAAATTCTGTTGAGGTTTTTTTAAGAAAAGAAAATTGAATTGTGTTACATAGGTAACAGAAGCTTTTGATTCATACCATGTCTGCTGATTTGTTTTCTATTACAAGAGAGGCAACTGTACAACTAATACGGAAATTTTAATGGGAAGTTTTCCTTTATTCTGAGAACAAAGGACATACTATGTATGAGAACAGACAGTCTAACATTGTCAGCAGTTTTTCTTGCTGCTTGAATACACACATCTTAGTTTTGTCAGAACTGGTTGTTAAAGGGTGTGAAATGGTAACATTGGTGATCCTACCTAATTCCTCAGTTATTTCACTTGGTTTCAGGTTTGCCACAGTACTTCCAGAGTAACAAACAGCACTGAAGATCTCCATAAAACACTAAAAGACTACGGAAAGCAATGAAAAGCATTATAGATTTCTACAGAAGACTGAAGTGTTCCAGAAATGTACAACCATTCATATGGAGTGAAGAAAGTAACCAAAACAGAACACTAGTCCTCTGAGGCTGAGATAATGCGACTGAATGGGAATTCAAAGCTGGTCCTCAGAGTTTTAGTCTAATATTCAAACCATTACACTATTATACTATGAAAACATGGCTCTTCAGGCAGACCTTTGGACATTATTAAGAAATCTGCTAATCTAAGGACCAAACAATCTAATATTGTCACTGGTTGAATTGGGCTGTGGCTGGGATGCTGTATTATTTGTTTTTAAGGCAATTTGTACTGTGTTTTATTTTGTTTATTTTTTAAAAAAATATAATGTGTTTTTACTGATGTTGTCATTGTTTTATATGTGTTATAATAACAGCTGCAGAGCTGTTTGGGCTGGAAGTCAGCCTGGAGAAAACGGAAGTCCTCTACCAGCCCGCACCACAAGAAGAACACCATCATCCCCACGTCAGCATAGGCAAATCTGTGCTTAAGTCCGTTCAGCAGTTCACCTACCTGGGAAGCATCATCTCTTCAGATACCAAGATTGACAAAGAGCTAGATCACAGATTATCAAAGGCATATAGTGCATTTGGAAGGCTTCACAAAAGAGCCTGGAGCAACAAGCACCTGAGGCAAAGCACCAAAATCAGTGTGTACAGAGCTATCGTACTGTCTATTCTCCTCTATGGGTCTGAAACATGGGCTACCTATCGCCAACACCTATGACTCCTTGAACGCTTTCATCAGTGCTGTCTTCACACAATCCTAAATATACACTGGACTGACTATGTGATGAATGTTGCTGTCCTTGAACAAGCAGGGATCACCAGCATTGAGGCCATGCTATTGAGAACACAGCTGCGCTGGGCAGGGCACGTCTCTAGGATGGAGGACCACCGCCTCCCAAAGATACTACTCTATGGTGAACTCGCCATGGGTCAGCGCAAGAGAGGCGCCCCCAAAAAGAGATATAAGGACTCCCTGAAACAACATCTCAGGCTCGGCCAGATTGATAGAAAGAGTAGGCAGAGAAGGGTTTCTTGGAAGACATTTTAGAGTATATTACTAGACTGCTAAACGATATTTTTACTGCCTTTGTTTTAGAACCTCACATCAGTGGAATTGTCACTTTGCACTGTACATGGAAGAAGCCTATGTCCACAACGGCAAGGCCTGTAGCTGACTGCCCACTCTTTTGAAGACACATACTACAAGTGATTTAATATACGAGTACCTGGGACTTTTTTAGAGAAAGTGTGTAACCTGTGATTTACAACAGCATACATTCCACTTACTCTATTATTTGAACTTTGATATATGTGGAAACATTAAACAATATCTTCCAAGAAACCCTTTCTCTGCCTACTTTCTGCAACCAAGAACACTTACCTTTTTCGGCCAGATTGATCACCAACAATGGTCCACCCTGGCCTCACATCGGGAGACATGGAGATGTCCACAATGCTGCTGCCTCTTTTGAGAAGACACACCGAATGGGTCTCGTAGAGAAACGACAACGCAGAAAGAACCGCAACTTGGAAACAACATCACCCAAGGAGACTTCCTGCTGTGCTTTCTGCAACCAAACTTGCCTATCTCAGATTGGCCATTTTAGTCATCAACGCGCTTGTAAAAAGCGTGGGGGGATGAGTCCTTCCTAAGAGAGAGAGAATTTTACTTCTATTTGTATGTGTTATGTCACTTGTATGTGCTTCTGTAAGCTGCCCTGAGTACTTCTGGGAGATGGTGGTGTATAGAAGGAGATATATATGATAACCAAGAACCAATGTGGTGTTGTGGTTTGAGCGTTAGACTGCAGCTCTGGAGATGCAAGTTCAAATTCTTACTCAGTTGCTGGGTAACATTGGCCATGTCACATTCTCAAACCTCCTGTGAAAAAATATTGCCAAGAAAACAGCATTATAAGTGGGCCTTAATGTCAGAAAACGGCTGGAAGGCACCCAATATCAGCACACATAATTTACCCTAAAGTCTGTTTAGGCATATCTTTACAGGTGAATGCAGGAGGGGGAAGAAGATACCAAGCAGATGTCATGGGAGACGTACTACCAAATCAAGGGTGCCACATTTGGTAGCCACCTCCTTGATGTCCAAAGGTGCTTAGAAGATAGTTTCTGGGAGTTGTAATGCAAAAGGTCATCTCTTCCTCCTATTCGAGCTGTGCACCTGATCATAAAAACAACAACCAGAGCATCCCATCCTTAAATGCCTGGCATTCATTCTTCTTGGACTGAGGATCAGTTTATTAGCTCCTATCTAATTCATTACTGACTCGGAGCACCTGTCAAGGTCATCCAACACTGTGCCTGGATTAGATGAAAAAGAGAGCTGGGTGTCAACAGCATACTGATAGCTTTGCACAATAAAACTTTGAACTAACGTCTCCTGGTAGTTTTATATATCGTACATGTTAAACAGCAGAACATGGAGGGATGATGAGAATACTGTTGTACCTTAAGGCATAAAGTCATGGGGCTTCAGAGAAAACCTTCAAAACATTTTTTTTGGAATTTGCCCTCTGGGAATAACGAACAGGTTGCAGGAAATTATGATATTTCTTGGGATTTTTTTCCCTTGGGTTATCGCAATTATTTGGTTGTTCCAGAATATTTATTTTTTTAAAAAAATTCTGATACTGGGTGCAACATGTTCCCATTCTCAAGTGAGTCTCTTTTTAATTCCCAAATTATTTATTTATCATGTCAGAAGCGAATAAAGAGTACAGTTGTAATGTATTGAAAAACACAAAGTTAAAAACTTGGCATTATACTAAATGTCCTTTGACCAATAACTGGCCACTTGGAGTGACTCTGGTGTCACTATAATAAGGTCCTCCATTGTGCATGTGGCAGAGCTCAGACTACATTGTAGTAGGTGGTCTGTGATTTGCTCTTCTCCACACTCGCATGTTGTGGACTCCACTTTATGGCCCCATTTCTTAAGGTTGGTTCTGCATCTTGTGATGCCAGAGCGCAGTCTGTTCAGCGCCTTCCATGTCACCCAGTCTTCTGTGTGCCCAGGAGGGAGCCTCTCAATCCGTATCAGCCAATGATCGAGGTTCCAGGTTTTTAACCTGCCACTTTTGGACTCTCGCTTGCTGAGGTGTTCCTGTGAGTATCTCTGTGGATCTTAGAAAGCTGATTTTTGATTATTCCCAGATAATGAAATGAGAACTGAACAAAAGTCTCAATTACCTTTCTCCTCCTATTTTGTTTTACATCAAAATGGCACTCTTGCACCACAATAGCACTAACAAAATACTTAGTACAAAATACTTAATACAGTCCGGAAAAGGCCACTCATTATTTAAACTTATGTTTATTCATATCAATCTGATCACCAGGCTCAATATATCCCATTTTTAAAAAAAAGGTTTGCTAGGGTAGACCCTCTTCCACCCAGTCTCAGCCCCCGAACCAAACTCAGACCCCGATCAAAATTCTGTCTACGGCCCTGACAGGACCATATCCTCAAGTTCATTTTTTAAAAAAAAATCCTGTGAAATCACCGCAAATAAATAGTAATGGAAGTAATAAAAACTAGCAAAAGCCTCTGATGTATACAGTATGACTCCAGTATTCATGGGACAAAAACCTTTCATTTCATTTATCCACTTCTGACAAAATACGGCCTTTCCCATCCTTTCCAGTGCAGCTGTGGTATTCTTTGTCTTTGTTTCAATAGGATTTACTGTGAACTGTGGTTAACGTATCTCCTCACAAATATGGGGCAGACATTGTATTGTGAGAACTCACGACTTTACTTCAGTGAAGAATCTAGGTCAATGGTTTTAATAGTTAGCAAATAGCTGAAGCAATAGCACTCTTCCCTCTGCTTTCCCCCCCCCTCCTTTGAAATGCACTAAGGTCGCATCTATGAAAATACATACAGTTTATTTGTGATGGCAGTATGAGAGGATGTAGCATGATATAGTAGTTTGTACATTGGGCTGTGACTCTTGAGTTGGAACCCCAGCTTGGCCATGGAAACCCATAAATCCTTTCTGAACAAATCTTGCCAAGAACCCCCCATGATAAGCTTGCCTTAGGATCACCATAGACTGGAAATGACTTGAAGGTACACAACGACAAAACTGCCATTTAAAAGTTTAAGTTGAAAAGAATCCCCATCAAGGTTAAAGTGATATGTTTATGTATAAAGAATCTATCTTCTATGTATATAATAAAACTCAGTGTTTGCGGTGGTGCGGAGGGAGGAATATGTGCCAGCGTTTCAATTGGTTGCCACTGTGGGATTAGTTGCATAAAGGACACTGATTGGCTAGCCTCAGAACTCAGACACTAAGGCACCAGATTATTTGCATAAAAGACTCTGATTGGCCAGCCTCAGAACAACACTCTAAGGCACCAGACAGAGAGCATTGGTTGCCACTGAGAGACAATTTGCATAAAGGACTCTGATTGGCCAGCAAAACGGAATGCACCTGCATGCTTGAGTAAGCCAAATGACAGTTTTTTCTGGTTGGAAATGGAATGTTCATTTTCTGGGAGATGCGAAGGTGCCAAGGAATATGCGACAGCGTTTCGATAGGTTGCTACTATGGGATTATTTGCATAAAGGACTGATTGGCCAACCTCAGAATTCCAACATTCTATGGCCCCAGACAGAGGGGATTGGTTGCCACTGAAATGGTATTTGCATAAAGGACACCAATTGGCCATCCACATTCCAACATTCTAAGGTGATACAGAGAGAAAAGGAAAGGCCTCAGACAGTCAGACACTGCGGCACACAGCAGTGACGGATCAGGACCAAACTTGCCCACTTCACAACGCAACCCTCACCCAATGACCAATACAGACCAAAATTAGCACACAGAGCCCCCTTGACCCACTCTACACCCTGGTGGTGTTTCAAGGAGGATGGACCACAGATGATGGGACTTGAAATACCTTCACTCACCTTCTGAGACTGCTGCAACCCTCATCCAAAGATTGATCAAGACCAAATGTGACACACAGAGCCCCCAAGACTCACTCTACATCCTGGTGCTGTTTGGAGGGGGAATGACCATGGCCGATCGGACTTGCAGTACCTTCACTAAGTTCTTGAGACCACTGTGAGCTACATTAACATCTGATAAGGAACAACCTTGGCACACAATGCCTTTATCAAATAACCCGGGCACCGCTGGTTCCCCAAGCTAGTATATTACTAAAACATACAAAATGTCATACGCTTCTACTGATCTCATGCAAGAAAACAAAACAGGGTAAAACCCTTCACTCTTTGTGTTCTCACAATTCAGCAACTGGTCTGCACAAAACCATTTATATACTCAGCCTTGTCTGATGGGTTGTTTTGCTGCTCCAGAAAAATATGGCTTGCCAAATCCATGCTCAATAGAGATCATTCCTTTCTATCTGGTCAAAGAGAAAATATGACTATGACCTAAAGCTTTCCTCCGGCTATTTGCTTTCTTTTTCCCCCGTCCTGTAAATTACACCATCGTGGTACAGTTCAATGGACAAATATAAAAGCTAGCCGTAATGACAGGATATAGAGATGAACAGAGAAAACTCTGTACAGAGGGTAAAATTACAGGGCTGATGTAGGTGAAGCTTGCCTGCAACATCAACAACTATAAACATTTTGGAAGTCAACTAAGGATATATTTTAGGAGATTCCCGTGACACTTTTGTCCTTTTAATGCTCCAACTAGACAAAGAAATACAATCTCACACAAGCATTTAAATAGATACATTACAGTACTGTTTAATACACTCCCATAGCACCATGGCATTTAATAGTCTCTTGGTAAAACCACCTCTTTATTTCAGTGTGATTTAAGAGTGATAACAAGGGAGAGTCTACTTATTTATTTATAGTATTTGTTATATTGGTATTATTTGTCTTTATTGGTATTATTTGGTATTATTTGTCTTTGTTTCAATAGGTATTCATAAAAGTGCAATTCTCAAAAGCTTGCTCAAAGAGCCAGGTCTTTACTTTTTTCTGAAAAGTCAAGGGGGATGGGGCCGATCTAATACCCCTGGGAAGGAAGTTCCATAGTCAGGGGGCCACTACTGAGAAGGCCCTATCCTTCGTTTCCACCAATTGCACTTGTGAAACAGGCGGGATCGAGAGCAGTGCTTCCCCAGACGATTTTAAGCTCCTAGATGGTTCATAGGAGGAGATACGTTCGGATAGGTAAGCTGGGCCAGAATCGTTTAGGGCTTTATAGGCTAAAGCCAGCACTTTGAATGGTGCTTGGTAGCAAATTGGCAGCCAGTGGAACTGACGCAACAGAGGAGTAGTGTGGTCCCTGAGCGCCGCTCCTGTTAGTAACCTGGCTGCCACCCATTTGGAGCTTCCAAACAGTCTTCAAAGGCAACCCCACATAGAGTGCGTTGCAGTGATCTATTTGGGAGCGTGGACCACCATGGCCAAATCAGGCTTCTCAAGGTATCGACGCAGCTGCCGCACAAGATACCTGGATTCCTTCAGCCCCAACCCCAACAATGTTGATCGCATATAGTACACTTTGCCAACTTGAGATTCTCTAGACCAGTGTTTCCCAACCAGTAGTGCCATGGCACACTAGTGTGCCGTGAGCGATCATCAGGCGTGCCGTGGGAAATTGGAACCTCCAATACCCTTTCTTTCCCCTCCTGCCGAACACTTTTTCTTCTGCACTCCGGCTCCCTTCTTCCCAGCCTTGCTCTGCTTGCTTTGCCTCGCTTTGCTCATGCTGCCGCTTTTGCGGGAGGGAGGAGGACGTGACCCGTGTGGGTGCTACTGCGCAGACTCGCCCGTCTTCCTCCCTTGCCTCTGCAGTACTCTCTGGATATAGGTGAACGACAGCTCCAAAACTCAAGGTGAATTCCCAAGCAAACCCTTTCAGTACTATCTGTTGGTAATGAGAGTTCAATATGCCAAGTTTGGTTCAATTCCATTGTTGCAAGAGTTCAGGATGCTCTTTGATTGTGTGTTAACTATAAATCCCAGAAACTGTAACTCCCAAATGGCAAGGTCTATTTTCCCCAAGCTCCATCTGTGTTCACATTTGGGCATATTGAGTATTCATGCCAAGTTTGGTCCTGATCCAACATTGTTTCTGTCCACAGTGCTCTCTGGATATAGGTGAACTACAACTCCAAAACTCAAGGTCAATGCCTTCTCTTGGTTAGGGGAGTTCTGTGTGGGAAGTTTGATTCCATTCCATCATTGGTGGAGTTCAGAATGCTCTTTGATTGCGGGTGAACTATAACTCCCAGCTGTTGAGCAAGACCTTCGTGTGTCTTTCTGCCATTCCTGCCAGGATATCTATGTTGTGTTCATCAAAACAGGCCTAGGTTTCACACTGAGTGTATAAATACATTTAAAACATATTAACTATATGTATTACTGTGTTAGGGTGTCATTTTGTGTCATTTTGGTTGGTGGTGTGCCCCAGGATTTTGTAAATGTAAAAAATGTGCTGCGGCTCAAAAAAGGTTGAAATACACTGCTCTAAATCTCTTGGATGACAGTTTCCATCATCCACGACCATCACTTCCTTTAAATATGCTGTCTGAAGATTATGACAATTGTCCAACTCATCTGGAAGACATCAGGTTGGCGTATATCAGGCTTGTTTGGTGTAAATGCTGATCAGAGGCCCAATGTAAACAGGGCCCATTTATATTGAGCTAAATTGCCTGGTGTGGGTGAGACCTTGGCCCTTTTGACCAAATACATTCTCCACAGGCTAAATCCTGCTAAAAATTGATAATCAGGTGCCTAATCCCTTGGGAAAGAGAGAGAGGGTTAGATGGATGGGAAGGGTGCAATGGACCTTAGACAACTATGAAAAGCAGGGAGGTAATCTTGTTTACGCTGGGCATGCATATGCATAAGAATGCATGCCTGCATTATTCCCGATCCTCATGGCTTGAGATCCTTCTGTCCTTTGGAGAGAGCAAATAAACCTGCTAAAGTTAGGATGGTCCAGTTACAAACATCCGATTTACAAACAATCTCCTCCCATAACTTACCTTCTAGGGAGGCAATCCACCCAGGAATTGGATGGGTTGACTAATTTACCTCTCTGGCCCCCGGTCACGGAACAAGAAATTCTAAATATTATTACTTCTCTGAAACGTAACAAGGCCCCGGGAGATGACTATCTTCCTTCGGAATTGTTTATAGCCTACAAGGCCTGGTGGGCCCCTGTTTTAGCTGGTTTATTTTCATATATAAATGATACAGGATATATACCAAAGGGTTGGAATATGGCGATCATTATCCCCATTCACAAAAAAGGAGATAAGAAAAATCCCGCCAACTACAGACCTATCAGTTTATTGAATATTGTGGCCAAAATGTATGCAAAGTATCTTCTATGTAGACTGGAGGAGTGGGTAATTGAAAATGGAATCTTGGTGGAAGAGCAGTCTGGCTTTAGACACAATAGATCGACAATGGATAATTGTTTTGTCCTAAATCACTTGATTTCCAAATACCTAGCCAAGGGTAATAGACTATACGCCGCTTTTATAGATCTGTCAGCGGCCTTCGATTCTGTTGATAGGGAAATCCTTTGGGACAAACTCCAACGTATGAATGCAGACCCTAGATTGATTTTGCTGATCAAAGCCCTATATCATAATTCTCAGGTGACTGTGAGATTTGGTATTGCTGGTGACCGAACTGGCCCTATTAACACCGGCAAAGGGGTCAGACAAGGATGTATTCTTGCCCCCCTGCTATTTAATCTGTATGTAAATGACCTTCCAAATTCGCTTAGAGGGGCGGATGTCCATATGCCTAAAGTAGCTAACTTGCAAATCAACTCACTTCTGTATGCAGATGATATGATCCTACTCTCCTACACCCAAATAGGGATGAGGAGATTATTAAGAAAACTTAGTGACTACTGCCTTAGAAATGCACTAAAGATAAACAAAACCAAATCAAAAATGATGATCTTTGGTAAACACCCCTCCAAAATGAAATGGAAAATAGAAGGCGAACAATTAGAACAAGTTAGATCCTTCACTTACCTAGGATTAGACTTTGCAGAAAATGGTCTATGGCACAATCATTTCCACAGGTGTTCAACTAAAGCCAAGGGCAGAACGAGCTTACTCTTAAAGCTGCTGAATCAATGGCAACCGGCTCCTCGTTCCCCTTCTGAAAGTTTACAATCATAAAATCTCCCGCTGCTTCTTTATGGTTCTGAAATCTGGGGTGCAAATGATACTCCCCTCCTGGATAAGGCCCAAGCTCAACATCTGAAGTGGTTTTTAGGGGTCGATAGAAGCTCCCCAGCAGCGGCAGTTAGGGCGGTGTTGGGAATAGTCTCTATTAGCACACAATCTAAGATCAGAGCCTTTAACTACTGGCTCAAGGTCATGGAGATGGAGGCGTCTCGCC
The DNA here is from genome assembly GCA_030556195.1 of Anolis apletophallus. Classification (NCBI taxonomy): domain Eukaryota; kingdom Metazoa; phylum Chordata; class Lepidosauria; order Squamata; family Anolidae; genus Anolis; species Anolis apletophallus. The sequence goes on from JARBWK010000009.1 coordinate 66,394,192, forward strand.
TCCCAAAATTATGTTTGCTGGAACAATCTAGCAGTTCTTATAAATCGGGGGGCTGACCATTTGTTTGATTACATCAGAAGGTGTGGCATTCAGGTAATATTCCCAGTCCACCTATCTGGTCAAGAGCTAAGTAAGCACTTCAAAGAAGTGCGTCAACGAATTAATGACATTGCGGGCCCAAACCGATATAGACTCTTTGGGTTCTACTGTTTCCCTGAGATGGTTGAGTGGTTTTAAGAAATCCTTCCAACTAACCACTTACTTACAGCAAGGAAGGTTACACCACCTAAGGAAAATTTTCACTAGAGCCAGGTTTGAGCAATTAGATTCAATGGTGAGATATGGGAGGTTCAAGAAAATTCCCTATGAAGAGCGTATCTGTATTTGTGGTGCCCCTGAGATCGAAGATCTAACTCATCTTCTGCCTTATTGTAAAATCTATCAAATAGAGAGAAAACAACTGCTAGAGATATTTCTCGTGGGAAAAAATCATTGGGACCCTCTAGCAAAAGTCTCACTTATGCTGGCCGGCTCAACAAGCTGATAACAGACGCTACTGCTCGTTTTCTCTGTAAAGCCATGAAACTAAGATCTGATTACATAGATGCAATTGGAATAAATTGTGTTGGAGATGAGGACCTGTGAACTGTTACCACCTCCCTTAGAATCCCTCCTGCTGGGCAAAACAGGGGTTTAATTGATGTAATGGTCTAGAATTCTCCTCAGATTGTTTTTAGAATCATTGCAATGTGTCTGTGTTCTGTGTGTATTTGATATGGCTTCTGGCTAATCAATAAAATTGTTGTTGTTGTTGTACAAACAACTCATAGTTAAGAACGGGGGTGAGACAACAGGAAGCGAGAGAAATCAACCCTCAGGAAGGGAAATTCACTCCTGAGTTATCAAGGGGAAAAGTGGTCTCCACTGAAGTTTTATTACCAATCCTTGTTTTCACAACAAGCCCAATTTTTCAGATTCCAGTTATCACAGGGACAGGTGAAATCTTCCAAACAGGGGCACAGGTAGCAAGGCAAATACCAGTCATTCAAACCTAAAGATAGATAGATAGATAGAATATTTAGGGGACGGACACACACACACACACACACACACGATTAATTATTATTTATTCAATTAGATGTGTTTGTAACTTTTTACATTGCAAAATATGAATGAAGAAGTTGTGTCATTCAGCCCAGAATCTAAGTGATTCCAGTCATGAAAGTCTTCAACAACACATTGAACATCTCTATGGGGAGAAACTGTTCCAAGACACACGGAGATTGGAATAGTTTCCAACAGACCTCACAATCTCTAAGGATGCCTGCCATAGATATGGGTGAAACGTCAGGAGAGAATGCTTCTGGAACATGGCCAGACAGCCTGGAAAAGTTACATCAACCCAATGCATAAAGATGTGCCACAGAGAGAGAGAGAGAGAGAGAGAGAGAGAGAGAGAGAGAATACACACACACATGTATATTTGTATAAGGTGGTGTAGCTACACCCCCAGGCCCCTTCCACACATCTGAATAAAATCCCATATTGGGTTGTCATTTTTTCAGACTATATAGCCATTCTTTCCTGACGTTTCGCCTGCATCTATGGCAAGCATCTTCAGAGGTTGTGAAGTGATTCCCAGTGATTCCAGCTATTAATCACAACCCAGTGATTCCAGCCATGAAAGCCTTCAATGATACAAATCCCATATTATCTGTTTTGAACTGGATATATATGGTCGTGTGGACTCAGGTATCCCAGTTAAAGCAGATATTCTTTCTGATTGGCAGCTTTCTGATTGGCTCCCACTGTGGGATTATTTGCATAAAGGACTCTGATTGGACAGCCTCAGAACTCCAACATTCTAAGGCAGCAGACAGAGGAGATTGGTTGCCACTGAGGGAGTATTTGCATAAAGGACTCTGATTGGCCAGCATCCAAGAATACAAGCTTCAACATTCAAACAACATGATTGGTTGCCACTGTGGAGAAATTTGCATAAGTTACTGATTGGCCATCTATATTCCAACCATCTAAGGTGACGCAGAGGGAAAAAGAAAGGCCTCAGCCAGTCACTCACTGTGGCCCACAGCAATGACGGATCAGGACCACACTTGGCACACAGAGGTCCCATGACCCATTCTACATCCTGCTGCAGTTTGAAGCAAGACGGACCATGGATGATGGGACTTGCACTACCTTCACTCACTTCCTGAAAACAATGCGACCCTCATCCAATCACCAATAAAGACCAAACTTGGCACTTAAAAACCTGGTGCAGTTTAGGGCAGGATGGGCCACGAATGATGGGATTTGCAGTACCTTCACCCAATTCACTTCTCACAGAACATTGTAGCCCCTACAAATCACAGACCAGCCCCTAACTTGGCACACAGAATACTCATGACCCACTCTACATCCTGATGCTATTCTAAGGGGGATGGTCCATGGATGATGGGATCTACTGTACCTTCACTCACTTACTGAACTACACTTGATCTTAGCCAAAAGGCCAAGAAGCTTACTGAAACTACTGCGACCCTCATCCAATCACCAATAAAGACCAAACTTGGCACACAGAGCCCCCATGATCCACACTCCATCCTACTGCAGTTTAGAGGAGGGCACACCATGGATGATGGGATTTCAAGTACCTCCACTCACTTCCCAAGCCTGCTGTGACCCTCATCCAGTGACTGATCAGAACCAAACTTGGCACACAAAGCCCCCATGACCCACTTTACATCCTGGTGCAGTTTGGAGGAGGGTGGACCACGGATGATGGGATTTAAAGTACCTTTACAAATTTCCCGAGACTGCTGCGACCCTCATGCAATGACTGATCAAGACCAAACTTGGCACACCGAGTCCCCATGACGCACTCTGCATTATGGTGCAGTTTGGAGGAGGATGGACCATGGATGATGGGACTTGAAGTACCTTCACTCACGTTTTCAGACCACTGCGAGCCAAATAAACAACTGATAAGGACCAACCTTGGCACACAATGTCTTTCTCAAATAACCTGGGCACCGCCGGATCCCCAAGCTAGTCTATGTATATAACAAAAGTCAGTGTTTGCGGGTGGTGGGTGGGTGGTGCGACCGAGCGAATATGTGCCAGCGTTTCGATTGGCTGCAACTGTCGGATTATTTGCATAAATGGCTGTGACTGGCCAGCCTCCCAACATTCCAACACAGCACAGAGAGGACTCATGGGATATTGTTAGGCTTCCTCAACTTGATTTTCCTGACTAGGCCCCCAACAATGACAGAACAAGACCAAACTTGGCACACAGACCCCCGAAGATGCACCCTACATCCTGGTGCAGTTTGAGGAAGGATGGACCATGGATGATGGGACTTGCAGTACTTTAATTCAATTCCTTAGAGCACTGTGGCCCACACCAATGACGAACTATGGCACACAATGCCTTCCTCAAATAACCCGGGCACCGCCGGGTCTCCAAGCTAGTCTATAATAAAAGAGTATGTTTGTATGTATGTTTGTATGTATGTTTGTATGTATGTATGTGGCAGCTTTCTGATTGGCTCCCACTGTGGGATTATTTGCATAAAGGCCTCTGATTGGACAGCTTCAGAACTCCAACATTCTAAGGCAGCAGACAGAGAAGACTGGTTGCCACTGAGGGAGTATTTGCATAAAGGACTCTGATTGGCCAGCATCCAAGAATACAAGCCTCAACATTCAAACAACATGATTGGTTGCCACTGTGGGAAAATTTGCATAAGTTACTGATTGGCCAACTATATTTCAACATTCTAAGGTGACACAGAGGGAAAAGGAAAGGCCTCAGGCAGTCACTCACTGCAGCCCACAGCAATGACGGATCAGGACCACGCTTGGCACACAGAGGCCCAATGCCCCACTTAACAATTTGGTGCAGTTTAGGGCAGGATGGGCCACGAATGATGGGATTTGCAGTACCTTCACCCAATTCACTTCCCACAGAACATTGTTGCCCCTACAAATCACAGACCATGCCCAAAATTGACAGTAAGGCTTCATTAACTTGATTTTCCTGACTAGGCCTCAGTTAATGGGATATTGTGTATGGCCTGAATTAACAGTAACCAACCTTGGCGCACAGAGCCCCTATGACCCATGCTTCTGAGGACTGGAGGGAGGCAAATGTAACTCCGATCTTCAAGAAAGGATCCAGGGGTGATCCAGGAAATTATAGGCCAGTTAGTCTAACCTCAGTTCCAGGCAAAGTGATGGAAACCATTATTAAAGAAAAAATTACTAAGCACATAGAAGAACAGGCATTGCTGAAGGAAAATCAACATGGTTTCTGCAAAGGCAAATCATGTCTTACTAACTTGTTAGAATTCTTTGAGGGTGTAAATAAACACATAGATAAAGGGGACCCAGTCGATATTGTTTACCTTGACTTTCAAAAGGCTTTTGACAAAGTCCCTCACCAAAGGCTCCTAAATAAGCTCTTCAGCCATGGAATCAGGGGACAGGTCTTGTCCTGGATTGGAACCTGGCTAAACTGTAGGAAACAAAAGGTGGTAATAAACGGACATTTCTCTGGGTGGAAAGAGGTGAGAAGTGGCGTACCCCAAGGTTCAGTTTTGGGTCCGTTACTTTTTAATTTATTCATTAATGATCTGGATGTAGGAGTGAATTCTGAGGTAGCAAAGTTTGCAGACGACACTAAATTGTTCAGGGTAGTTAAAAATGAAACTGATTGTAAAGAGCTCCAGAAAGATCTCTTGAAATTGAGTGAATGGGCAACAAAGTGCCAAATGCATTTTAACCTAAACAAGTGTAAAGTCATGCACATCGGGGCAAAGAACCCCAACTACACCTACAAATTGATGGGGTCAAAGCTTTCCGAGACAAACCAGGAAAGGGATCTTGGGGTCTTGGTGGACAGCTCAATGAAGATGTCAACCCAGTGTGCTGCAGCAGTAAAAAAAGCAAATTCTATGCTTGGCATGATCAGGAAGGGAATCGAAAATAGGTCGTCAAATGTTGTATTGCCTCTCTACAAATCTATGGTGAGGCTACATCTGGAGTACTGTGTACAATTCTGGTCACTGCACCTCAAGAAGGATATAACGGAACTGGAAAAGGTACAGAAAAGGGCAACAAGAATGATCCAAGGGATGGAGCAGCTCCCTTACGAAATCAGGTTGCAACGCCTTGGTCTTTTCAGCCTTGAAAGACGGCGTTTAAGAGGTGACTTGATCGAAGTGTATAAAATCATGCATGGGATAGAAAGGGTGAATAGAGAAAAATATTTTCTCTGTCACACAACACTAGGACTAGGGGGCACTCCTGAAGCTCCAAGGTAGGAAAGTTAGGACTAATAAAGGGAAATATTTCTTCACCCAGAGGGTCATTGGGTTATGGAACTCACTTCCAGAGGAGGTTGTGACAGCGGTCAGCCTGGACAGCTTCAAGGCAGGATTAGACAGATTCATGGATACCAAGGGAATCAGTAGCTACTGAAATGGACATCCAAGTGCCACCTCTGTGTTGATGGAGGCAGGCAGGATTTCCCGGGTATTGGTTGTTGGGGGGTCGGGAGCAGGTGAGGGTTTTGCCCTCCTTTCTGCTAGAGATCCCTGTGTACAACTAGTGGGCCACTGTGTGACACAGAATGCTGGACTAGATGGGCTGAGGCCCGATTCAGCATGGCTCTTCTTATGTTCTTATGTTCTTATGTTCTTATGTTCTTCATTCTACTGCAGTTTGGAGTAGGGAGGACCATGGATGATGGGACTTGAAGTACCACCATTCACTTCCCAAGCCCGCTGCGACCCTCATCCAGTGCATGATCATGACCACACTTGGCACACAAAGCCCCCATGACCGACTCGACATCCTGGTGTAGTTTGGAGGACGATGGACCATAACCGATGGGACTTGCAGTACCTTCGCTAACTTCCTCAGACCACTGCAAGCCACGTAAACATCTGATAAGGACCAACCTTGGCACACAATGTCTTTCTCAAATAACCCGGGCAGGGCCGGGTCCCCAAGCTAGTAATAAATAAATAAATAGGGCTGTGTGGAAGAGCTAGGGTTGCCATTTTTTGATATAAGAAATAAGGGACATTTATGGGATTTTTCACAAAAATAAGGGACACTTCATTAAAAACTTGAAACTCAAACATTAGGTAGAAATAGTTTTATTAACAGAATAAGATAATGATTGAAACTCACAAAAGAAACTGACTTACACCCTCTTAACAGTACATGGTATGTTTCTGCATGCTTTGTCATGCAGAAAAAACATTGTTACAACTACCATATTTTCTCCATCTGTATTTAGTACTTAACTTTGCTGACTTTAAAAGTGCACTGTCTAAACATTAAAATAAAATAAATTGTATAAGACGGTACATCTTCATGATTATTATGTCAATAGTTAATGGTATAGTATAGTATGGGATACACAGCATTGTATAGTATTGGGATGCACAGCTAGGCCTATTTTAAGAGTAACTCTCAAGCAACCAGAAACTATCTTTATCCAACATGATCCAACATTCCCCTTAGGTCAGTGTTTCCCAACCTTTTTTGAGCTGTGGCACACTTTTAACATTAAAAAAATCTGGGGGCACACCACCAACCAAAATGACACAAAATGACACTGTAACACAGTAAAGAACGGCTGGTGGATGGTGACCTGCTCTGGGAGTGCCGAAGCTGGGGAGGGGGAGGAGCCAGGCCACGCCATGCCCCGCCCCATCCCCTGACTTCAGTTTTCCCATAAATTCGCCAGCCTTGAGGGGGCAGTGCCAAGCCAGCATTGTGCTGGCTCTGCCACCGCTGGCTTGGCACTGCCCCCTCAAGTCTGGCAAAGCTGTGGGAGCGCTGAAGCCGGGGGCGGGGCGGAGCCAGGCCACACCATGCCCTGCCCCATCCCCTGGCTTCAGTTCTCCCATAAATTCGCCAGCTTTGAGAGGGCAGTGCCATGCCAGCATTGTGCTGGCTCTGCCACCGCTGGCTTGGCACTGCCCCTCAAGTCTGGCAAAGCTGTGGGAGTGCTGAAGCTGGGGGGAAGGGGCGGAGCCAGGCTGCGTCATGCCCCCCCAGCTTCAGCTCTTCCACAGAGGAGGAGCATGAGCAGTGGACGGACTTCAGTAGGCAGGGCTCCTCTGTGTGGCTTCAACAAACAAGGGGCGAGAGTCATGGCGGGAGTCATAGCGGACTGGAGGCTGGTTGGGGAAACGGCCAAAGGAGGCGGCGCCCCGGTCCCTTCTTTTTCTTCGCCGCCGCCTGGCCCTTCCTTCTCCTCTCCCAAGCAGAAGGAGTTTGGCAGGAGGAAGGGGGAAGGAAGGGGGGCTGAGAGCTTTTCTCGCGGCACACCTGATGATCGCTCACGGCACACTAGTTGAGAAACACTGCCTTAGGTAACAGTTAATGAGTCCACTGTACTTTGAAAAAAGTCCTGTATTGCCTCTTCCTTCCAACGGGGACGCAGGATGCCCTGCGAGTTGGAATCCCTGGGCAGGCATTGCCGTGGAAACCACAGCGCGCACCTTACTCTGGTCCACCCCGCCCAGTCCTGTCCTGCTAGTCAAAAATAAGGGACAGGACCTGAAAATAAGGGACACAAATTTTAGGGCCAAAATAAGGGACGTCCCTTAGAACAGTGTTTCTCAAACAGTGTGCCGTGGCACACTAGTGTGCCGTGAGCGATCATCAGGTGTGCCGCGAGAAAAACTTTGCCCCCCTTCCTTCCCCCCTCCTCCTGCCGAACTCCTGCTGCTTGGGAGAGGAGGAGGCAGGCCGAGTGGCGGCAAAGAAAAAGAAGGGGCCGGGGCGCTGCCTCCTTCAGCTGTTTCCCCAGCCAGCCTCCAATCCGTCATGGCTCCCGCCACGACTTTCACCCCTCGCTCGCTGAAGCCGCGCGGAGGAGCCCCGCCTACTGAAGCCCGTCCACTGCTCATGCTTCTCCTCTGTGGGAGAACTGAAGCTGGGGGGAGGGGGCGGGGCATGGCATGGCCTGGCTCCGCCCCCTCCCCGGCTTCAGCTCTCCAACAGCTTCTCCAGCCTTGAGGGGACAGTGCTAGGCCAGCATTGTGCTGGCTCTGCCACTGCTGTGTTGGCATTGCCCCCTCAAGGCTGGAGAAGCTGTGGGAGAGCTGAAGCCGGGGGGAGGGGGCGGGGCATGGCACGGCCTGGCTCCGCCCCCTCCCCGGCTTCAGCACTCCCAGCAGCTGCTCCCATCAGGCCACCATCCCCAGCCATTGTGTTAGAGTGTCATTTTGTGTCATTTTGGTTGGTGGTGTGCCCCCGGATTTTTTTAATGTTAAAAGTGTGCCGCGGCTCAAAAAAGGTTGGGAAACACTGCCTTAGAATAAGGGACATATGGCAACCCTAGGAAGAGCCCCCAGTTCAAAGCAGATATTGTGGGGTGTTCTGCCTGAAGGGCCTTAGTCCCTCACCTGGGGTGGCCCCTTCCTGTGTTCCCATTCTCTTCCCAGCAGCAGCACCCAGGAGGCCATGGCCCTGTTGAGCCTGCAAGGGCCGAGCGGGGCTGTGTCTGGGAAGGGGACTTGGAGGTCTCCCACTCGTGGAGTCAGTGAAAATCGAAGCCTGTTGCCAGCGACAAGGCTTGCCGCCGTCCTCCCCTTGCTTCTCCGACGAGGCCTGTTCCAGGGAAGGCAGGCAGGGAAGCAGGCGGGCGGGAGACGGAGAGCAGCAGCAGCAGCCACCCTCCTCCGCCTGCGGGAGACAGCCAGGCAGCCAGCCGGGCATTCCAGTCGGAACCGGCCTCCTTGTCGCAGGCCGGTCTACTCGCTTCTGCCGCTTGGAGAAGAGAGAGCCCAGTCTAGTCGCCGAGGGAAGCCCTGGGGAGGCGCGCCGGGGAGGGTATTTATAGCCGGGCAGCGCGGACAAGCAGCCGTCCCTCTGGACCCGAAACAGAGCCAGATCCAGAGCCTTACCCCCTTCTATTCGGAAGCAACGCGGTGAGTACAAGAAGACCCTAAGCTTGAATAGTATTTGGGATCCCCCTCCTGTTTAGCTACCGGGATCAACCCACTGAAAGACTTCTTTCCCTATCTAAATTTGGGATGCGTCTGGAAGGAACCTACCTCTAACCGGCGGCCCAGAGCAAAGACATGTGGGAGGGCCAGTGTTGGGGGGGGGGGGATGCACTCTGCACATGCTCAGTGTCTTGTTTCGCAATGGCTTCCTGGGAGGAATGAGCTCTCTTGATAGCTAAGGTAGGGGACAGGGAGAGAGACCCGTCTTCTCTCTGGATTGTTGTGATTTGTTTCCAGTATTGAAAACTAATAATACTAATATTACTAATAATAAGATGGGAGGCTGTCAGTGAGGAAGTGGTGCTGTGTGGGCTATATTTCAGAGGACTGGACCCTCTTGCCTAAGAGGAGCCTCTGAAATCGATGAGGTCACCAAAAGTCAACAGGCGGCAGGAACATAATTAGATATTTATAGATTGGAAGAAAGCTTGGGGGAAAAATAGCCAGAGCGTTCAAAAGGTATGGGCATTGGGCACCAACACATTTCAAAAGGTTAAAGGATTTTTAAAACTTCTGCAAAAGTTTCAAACAGTCTCCTTCCATATCCCCTACTCCAGTGTTTCCCAACCTTTTTTGAGCCGCGGCACACTTTTAACATTAAAAAAATCCGGGGGCACACCACCAACCAAAATGACACAAAATGACACTCTAACACAGTAAAGAAAGGCTGGGGGTTGGTGGCCTGCTGGGAGCAGCTGCTGGGAGTGCCAAAGTTGGGGAGGGGTGGAGCCAGGCTGTGCCATGCCCCGCCCCCTACCCCCGACTTCACCTCTCCTGGCAGCTGCTCCAGCCTTGAGGGGGCGGTGCCAAGCCAACGGTGCCAGAGCCAGCACAATGCTGGCTTGGCACTGTCCCCTCAAGGCTGGAGCAGCTGCTGGGAGTGCCGAAGCCGGAGGGAGGGACAGAGCCAGGCCGTGCCATGCCCCGCCCCTCCCCCAGCTTCAGTTCTCCCACAGAGGAGGAGCATGAGCAGTGGATGGGCTTCAGTGGGCGGGGCTCCTCCTCCACGCGGCTTCAGCGAGCGAGGGGCAAGAGTCATGGTGGGAGTCATGGCGGATTGGAGGCTGGCTGGGGAAATGGCCGAAGGAGGCGGTGCCCCGGCCCCTTCTTCTTTTTCTTTGCCGCCACCCGGCCCTTCCTCCTCCTCCCCCAAGCAGCAGGAGTTCGGCAGGAAGGGGGGGGGAGGAAGGGGGGCAGAGAGCTTTTCTCGCGGCACAGCAGGAGGTCCGTCACGGCACACTAGTGTGCCACGGCACACTGGTTGAGAAAGACTGCCCTACTCACTGAAAAAAAGTGAGATATCCAGATTAATTTATTTTTAATTTTTATTTATATCCTGCTTTATTTCTCCAAAAAGCGGCCGCCAATCAAAAACATTAGAACTTAAAATATACAAATACACAATAATAAAACAGTATCTCATTATATATGATCAGTAGTCGATGCATCTATTATATAAATGGGTTCACGTCAAACAAAGAAACCATACAACGCAGAAACACAATACTTGCCAACAGAAATAGGCCTCAAGCAAGGTACGTTTGTAGCAAAGAAACTTCCCCCCCCAGAACCTAAAAGGCCCCCAAAACAACGAATAAAAAGAAAACTACATTTACCAGCATCCTCCGGGGCAGCCAAAGACTCACCCAGCCTCTACATTCTGAACAACATGATTGGCTGCCAATAAGGGCGGATTTGCATAACTGCTGCACTGGCCAGCCACCATGAAAATTCCGATCCATAATAAACTGCCAAAACAGAATAAGGAAAAGGCCTGAGCCAATCCCCAACACAAACACCCAAATCACTTCCAACCTAAAATTTACACCCCAAAAAATCACAGACCACGCCCAAAATTGACAGTAAGGCTTCATTAACTAGATTTCCCTAACTAGCCCTCACTTACTGGGAAGCTGTTTACACTCTAAATTGACAGTAAGACTTCATTAACTTGATTTCCCTAACTAGCCCTCACTTACTGGGAAGCTGTTTACGCTCTGAATTGACAGTAAGACTTCATTAACTTGATTCTCCCGACTAGGCCTCAGCTCATTGGACATTGTGTATGGCCTGAATTGACAGTAAGGCTTCATTAACTTGCTGTTCCTAACTAGGCCTCAGCTCATGGGACATTGTGTATGGCCTGAATTTACAGTAACCTACCTTGGCACACAGAGCCCCGACCATGCATGATGGGACTTGAAGTACCACCATGGAAAACGCGATTTGTAGTACTTCAAAACCCATCATTCCCCACAGACCACTGTGGCCCAGAACCAAGACCAATAAAGACCCAACTTGGCACACCATGCCCCCCATGACCCACACTCCATCCAACTGCAGTTTAGAGGAGGGCACACCGTGGATGATTGAACTTTCTCGCATCTCCTAAAAAGGGCACAGCAACGCGTGCCGGGTACAGCTAGTTTAATATATTAGTATTGCTATCTTACAATATTATTATTCTATATTATTATTAGTATTCTATTGTATTACATTACAATAATATTATCAATATTATATGTATATACAATATATATTAGCATAGCACAATATTAGTATGATGTATTGCTATATTGCAATGTTATTAGTAATATAACATGTAATATATAATATACAGGAGCTCCCGGTGGCGCAGTGGGTTAAACTGCTGAGCTGCTGAACTTGCTGACCGAAAGGTTGGTGGTTTGAATCCGAGGAGCGGGGTGGCCTCCCTAGCTTCTGCCAACCTAGCAGTTTGAAAACATTGCAAATGTAAGTAGGTAGCCTACCACTTCTGTGGGAAGGTAATACCGGTAGCACTCCATGCAGTAATGCTGGCCACATGGTCTAGAAGGCATCTACAAACAATGCCGGCTCTTTGGTTTAGAAATTGAGATGAGCACCAACCCCCAAAGTGGGACACAACAAGACTTAATGTCAAAGATAAACTTTTACCTTTATAAAATATAATAATTATTATATTATTATATATCATTATATTGTACTGTATTATTATAGTACAATATAATGATATATAATAATATAATAATTATTGCATGGTATACAAATCTCTCTCGGCATTACTTCGCGAACGAAGATTCTTAGGAAGGACTCATCCCACGCTTTTTACAAGCGCGTTGACGACTAAAAAGGCCAATCTGAGATAGGCAAGTTCAGTTGCAGAAAGCACAGCAGAAAGTCTCCTTGGGCGATGTTGTTGCCAGTTGCGGTTCTTTCTGTGTTGTCATTTCTCTTCGAGACCCATTTGGCGTGTCTTCTCGAAAGAGGCCACAGTATTGTGCATCTCCATGCCTCCCGATGTGAGGCCAGGGTGGACCATTGTTGGTGATCAATCTGGCTGAGTCTGAGATGTTATTTCAGGGAGTCCTTATATCTCTTTTTGGGGGTGCCTCTCTTGCGCTGACCCGTGGTGAGTTCACCATAGAGTAGTATCTTTGGGAGGAGGTGGTCCTCCATCCCCAGTAAACAGAGACGTGCCCTGCCCAGCCTGATATTAAGGGCAGCAGCTGTGTTCATTGCAGTCAATAGCATGGCCTCAATGCTGGTGATCCCTGCAACATTCGTCACACAGTCGGTCCAGTGTATATTTAGGATTGTGCAAAGACAGTGCTGATGAAAGCGTTTGAGGAGGTGTAGGTGTTGGCGATAGGTGACCCATGATTCAGACCCATAGAGGAGAATAGACAGTACGATAGCTCTGTACACACTAATTTTGGTGCTTTGCCTCAGGTGCTTGTTGCTCCAGACTCTTTTGTGAAGCCTTCCGAATGCACTATATGCCTTTGCCAATCTGTGATTTATGTCTTTGTCAATCTTGGCATCTGAAAAGATGATGCTTCCCAGGTAGGTGAACTGCTGAATGGACTTAAGCACAGATTTGCTTATGCTGACGTGGGGATGATGGTGTTCTTTCTGTGGTGCGGGCTGGTAGAGAACTTCCGTTTTTTTCAGGCTGACTTCCAGTCCAAATAGCTCTGCAGCTGTTGCAAAGCAGGATGTTAGGTGCTGCAGGGCTGCTTCTGAATGGGTGACAAGGGCAGCATCGTCAGCAAAAAGCAGCTCACGGACTAGATAGTTTAGAGTCTTCGTGCGAGCTCTCAGACGGCTTAAGTTGAACAAGCTACCATCAGTACGATAGCGTATATATACAGTACTAGCTGACCCGTGCACGCGTTGCTGTGCTATATATGTGTGTGGATGTGTATATATGTATATGTGTGTGTGCATGTGTATATATGTATATGTGTGTATGTATATGTGTGTGTATGTGTATGTATGTATATGTGTGTATGTATATATGTGTATGTGTATATATGTATATGTACTGTATGTATGTGTGTATGTATATATATGTATATGTGTGTATGTGTATATATGTATATGTATATATGTGTGTGCATGTGTATATATGTATATGTGTGTATGTATGTGTGTGTATGTGTATATATGTATATGTGTGTATGTATATATGTGTATGTATATATGTGTGTGCATGTGAATATATGTATATGTGTGTATATATGTATATATATGTATGTGTATATATGTATATGTGTGTATGTATATATGTGTGTATGTGTATATATGTATATGTGTGTATGTATATATGTGTGTGCATGTGTATGTGCCCGGGCAAAGCGCAGCTTCCCTCCTGCCTCCTCAGGGCTCGGGAGAGAACCGGGCAAAGCGAGGAAGGCTCCTTGCCGGCTGTGCCGCCAGGGCCTTCCTCGGTCCGGTCCCAATCCTGGCGGAGGTGGGAGAGAAGCTGCCATTTTCCCGGGCACCTCTTTCCCCTCCTCTCCCCGCCTTCCTTCCTTCAATCAACCGGGACGGCAGCGGCGGGGGGTGCGGAAGGAGGTGGGACGGGCTGGGGGGAGGGGAGGCGGGTCCCCTCCTCTTTCCATGCCCCCCCGCCGCTCTTCCTAACCGGGACAGCGGCAGGGGGGGTGCAGAAGGAGGTGGGAGGGGCTGGGGGGAGGGGAGGCGGGTCCCCTCCTCCTTCAATGCCCCCCGCCCCTCTTCCTGACCGGGACGGAGGCGGGGGGCGTGGAAGGAGGTGGGAGGGGCTGGGGGAGGGGAGGTGGGTCCCCTCCTCCTTCCAGGGCCCTCCCGCTCTTCCTGACCGGGCGGCGGCAGGGGGGCGCGGAAGGAGGTGGGAGGGACTGGGGAGGAGGTGAGGGGTATCCCCTCCTCCTTCCAGGCCCCCCCCCACCGCTCTTCCTGATCAAAGGAGGAGGCGGAGGAGGCGCTCTGGCTTCCATGTGCAAACGTTCTAAACGTTTGCGCTGGCAGCGAAGTGGCCGGGGTGGGAGTTCCGTTGCCAGTTTTTTGGGGAGGGTTTTTTGGGGTGTTGGGAGGTACGTAGTGCCGGTTTTTTTGGTGCTGTATGTACCCAGGGTTCTGGTTCAGTCGGTTGTTGAGTTTGGTGGTTCTGCGAGCCATAGTTTCGTTGTCTATATACGACATTAAACGGACTGAACAATTTTATATATATAGATATATGCCGTCTTCTTCTTCGAGATCTGCCGTAGCCCTTTGCCGTAATATTGCTATATTACAATATTATTATTCTATATTATTAGTATTCTATTGTATTACATTACAATAATATTATCAATATTATATGTATATACAATCTATTATTAGCGAAGCACAATATTAGTATGATGTATTGCCTTGCTGTACTATACTGCTATATTGCAATGTTATTAGTAATATAACATGTAATAGATAATATACAGGAGCTCCCGGTGGTGCAGTGGGTTAAACTGCTGAGCTGCTGAACTTGCTGACCGAAAGGTTGGTGGTTTGAATCCGAGGAGCAGGGTGATCTCCCTAGCTTCTGCCAACCTAGCAGTTCGAAAACATTGCAAATGTAAGTAGGTAGCCTACCACTTCTGTGGGCAGGTAATAGCACTCCATTCAGTCATGCTGGCCACATGGTCTAGAACAGGGGTGCTCATTAGGTAGAACGCGATCTACTGGTAGATCGTGTAGGGCATCCTGGTAGATCGCAGGCAGGGTGGGGGGAAGGCTCAGTCCCGCCCCGCAGGCTCCCGATGCTGCCCAGGTGCAGAAGGAGGTTGGACTGGATGGCCCTTGGAGGTATCCTCCTATTCTAGGAACCCATTGTTGTTGTTATCAGAGGCTGAATGGCCATCTGTGAGGAATGCTTTCATTGTGTTTTTCCCTTATGGCAGAAGGAAGTTGGACTAGATGGCCCTTAGGGGTTTCCTTCTACTCTAGGAACCTGTTGTTGTTGTTACTATTAGTAGTAGTAGTAATAGTAGTAGAGGCTGAATGAATATCATATTATCATCATCATCATTATGAATACATTCAGGGGCTTATTATATTCACATTTAGTTGAATTCAGTCTTAAAATATATTATATGGCTCTCACTGAAATAAATTTCCAAATATTTTGCTTTTATGGCTCTCTGAGTAGTGGGTAGGTAGATCATTTTGACTTCGTTGTTTTATAAGTAGCTCGCATGCTGAAAAGGTGTGAGCACCCCTGGTCTAGAAGGTGTCTACGGATAACGCTGGCTCTTTGGTTTAGAAATTGAGATGAGCACCAACCCCCAAAGTCGGACACAACTAGACTTAATGTCAAAGAGAAACCTTTACCTTTATAATATATTATTATTATATATTATTACATATCATTACATTGTACTGTATTATTATAGTACAATACAATTATATATAATATAATAATTATTGCATGGTATACAAATAAAGTTTTATTATTATTATTATTATTACACACACACACACACACATATAATACACTACCAGTATATTGTACTATCTTATATATATAAAGGAACAGTCATCATGTGAAGACTACCTCAAACAGAGAAACCTTACAACGCAGAAACACAAAACTTGCCAACACAAATAGGCCTCAAGCAAGGTACGTTTGTAGCAAAGAAACTTTCCCCCCCCAAAACCTAAAAGGCCCCCAAAACAACGAGTAAAAAATAAACTTCATTTCCCAGCATCCTCCGTGGCTGCCAGCAAATGCCATTGGCTGACATCGGCCCAGACAAAATGCAGAGAGGAAGAGTAACCATAGCAACGCTGGCAGGAGCCATCCAAGGCTAGGATAGAATGCTGAGAGATTTCAGTTGTCAGTTGGTGTTTGAGGGTTAAACTGTCAAAACCAAACTCTATGAGGGAGCAATTCTCCAGCAATTCCCACCCACACAACACAACACAACTTCCAATCACAACCCATCCCACCAACCTTATGGGACCCCGTACACACAACACCTACCACCACCACAAACAAACACCATTCCTTCCTTCCACACAGTCAGAAACTGACCCAAAAGACAAGCCATGCCTTCTAAAAATAACAGCATTGGACGACACACTCACAACGCTACATACATCAAACAAAAAAGGGCAGAACAAACGCCAGAACAGAAACACACTGTGCAGCAGAGACACAGACAACAGGTCACTGCACGACGCACAGCTGAGAACCAAATGCAAAGAACTGCATGATAAGAAGAAGCGCGCAGCCAGGAACAACAAAGACGCAGAAATGCAACACAACAGCAGCGCGCAAGGAGCGCAGAAACACAACGTCGCAAGACAGAAAACAAACTTCAAAAACACCACAACCAATTCCACCATCTAGCCTTCAGATACAACGCTGCAGAAGACTACAGCATGGTGCCAGAGGCCGACATTGGCACCCTAACGCACATCTGCACACACTGCAAAGCCCTGAAATACCCAGCAGAAACAACAGGAATGTGCTGCCTAGCCGGTAAAGTCTCTCTACCACCACTTGCCACTCCTCCACAACCACTACAGACTTTGCTGAGTGGAGACACTCCAGAATCAAAACACTTCCTCCGCTATATAAGACAATACAACTCATGCTTTCCAGATGACATCATTTGGAGCACACATAGAAAGTGCGCAATTCATGCCTACATGACCCCACCAAGACCGTAAGTAACATCATTTCCAACCCTTACATACTCAGACTTTCTCGCATCTCCTAAATAGGGTACAGCTAGTTAGTATTATATAATACAGGGCTGTCCAACTGGCGCCCCTGGGACCGTATACGCCCCCCCAGCCCCTTCCCCACGGCCCCCGCCTACCCTGCAAATTTTTTTTTAAAAAATCGATCTCCGGGGGGTGGGGCTGGGCGATGTCAGGCGTGGCGCCAGTGCTGAGCCTGATGTCACCCAGCCCCGCCCACTCCCTTCCTCCTCCCACCTCTCCCCCGCGCACCAATCGGGAGCCGGGGAGAAGGCGGGCCTAAAGGGGAGGAAGGGAAGCACTTCCCTTCTTCCTCCATAGGCCCGCCTCCTCCGTCCCGCCTCTTCCCCCGGCGCTCCGATCGAGAGGAGGAGGAGGCTGGCGTGACCCTTTAGCTGGAAGGGTGAAGCTGAGGAGGCCTCAGCGTCGCCCTTCCAGCTAAAAGCACACGCCAGCCTCAGAAGCAGCGATTTTCCCGCTTCCGAGGCTGGCGTGTCCCTTTAAGAGGAAGGGCAAAGCCAAGCAGAGCCCTCCTCAGCTTTGCCCTTCCAGCTAAAGGCACACGCCAGCCTCGGAAGCGGAAATCGCTGCTTCTGAGGCTGGCATGTGCCTTTAGCTGGAAGGGCGAAGCTGAGGAGGAGGGTTCTCCTCGGCTTTGCCCTTCCTCTTACAGCCTCAGCCGGGCAGCAGAACCGGGAGAAATCGCCGGTTCTGCCGCCCTGACTGTCACTGTAGGAGGGAGGGAGGCGGGGGGCAGGCGCGCTGACGGCGCGCTGACGTCACCACGTCTGACGTCACCACGCCGGCGTCCTGCACGGCCCGCCCCTTTTCGGCGGGGCTTGGTGACGCAGCAAGCTACGCCGAAAAAAGGCGGGCCGTGCAGGGCGCCGGCGTGGTGACATCAGACGTGGTGACGTCAGCGCGCCGACAGGAGCGGCCCGCCCCCTGCTCCGGCCCCCCAGGTCATCAGTGGCCAGGACTCCGGCCCTTGGCCCAAAAGATGTTGGACAGTCCTGATACAATATAATGTATTATATCATAAGTTGTACTTCGGTATTTGTTATTTGAATAATTTTGGAAGAACTAAAGTTTTGCCATTGCTTACAGAATAAAGCAGGTGAAATTGGTCGTGTTTAAAATCTATTTAAAGATTCTCCAGGCTAAATCAAGTTGTACTGTGTTCAGATACTTGATGTTTACTTGATGTTTACTTGATGTTTACTTGCTGTATTTTTGCTTTATTTATTTATTTATTTATTTATTTATTTATTTATGTATTTCAATTTGTGTCTTGTCTATTAGAGAGTGAACCTTTGGGAAGAGACTGATTTTTTAAAAAAAACCTCAGATAATTTTAGGCAGAAGTAATTGCATGCTATTTTCACTATTACTGGACCCTAAATATACCTTTAAGGCAGGGGATCGTGTCCCATCTGGGTCACCCTTGCTAAATACGCAGATGGGAGACTGCCAATGAATAACAGGTGCAGTATAGGCTATATTTCAGGGAAAGGAACTGGCAAAACAACCTCTAACTATTCCTTGCTTTTTAAAAACCCTATGTAATTTGTGGTGTGGCCATAAATCTAGAGGCAAGATGACATGCATTAGATAATGACAATTTTAACTGTTTCAGGATCAGCATTCTAGGATTTCTTTTAGACTGCTTTTAGAAGCTTTTAAAGAGCATTTGACTAATTTTTAAAATGTTTTAATTGTGTTTTTATTTGCTTTCCGCCTGTAGAAACCCTTGTAGGCAGGAAGGCAATACAGAAATAAGCTAAACAAACAAACAAACAAAGTGAACAAGAACAAGCTAACAATATTGAAAGTTGCAACACAAAGCTTTCATCTCCATTGTTTATTTGGTAGCAGTAAGGGAACACATGTTTAATTGCATTCTGTTGTTGTTTTGCATTGAGTGAGGACTAAAACTGACAGTGAAGTGAATCTTAGTGAATCGTACTTCTGCTTAACCCTTGTGTTTCCTTACCTTATTTGAAGGAAATTTATATCTATAATTATTGGTAGATTAGCAAATGATACATTTGTGTGAAGCCCAAATAAGTGGATCAGTGATAAATTGGATGGGATTATTATTGTTGTTATTGTTATTATTATTATTATGCTTATTCATATGCCACTTTTTTTCTCTTAAAAGAGACTTGGCCCCTTTAAATATCCAAGATGCACCACAGCATTTCTCAACTTAAAGCTTTTACAGATTGCAACTTCCATCAGCCTTCATCAGTATAATTATTAGTTGAAAATGGTGAAAATAACAGTTCAAAAACATACACAGAGTACCATGCTGGGTGGGAGTGACAGTTTGCAAATTAAGTCTGTTCCAATGCCTCCTTTTTTCATTGAAAATGTCTTTAATGGGGCATTTGTGTGTTTGTCTCTGTGCAGCAGGGAAAATCATATAATTCCAATGCTTGGATTGCATGTGATTTCTTATAGTCTTGTAGGATGAATCCTATAAAGCAGTGTTTCCCAACCTTTTTTGAGCCACAACACATTTTTTACATTTACAAAATCCTGGGACACACCACCAACCAAAATGACACAAAATGACACTCTAACACAGTAATACATATAGTTAATATGTTTTTAAATGTATTTATATATTCCTGACTGTGAGAGCCATTCAGCAGTGGAACTCTCTGCCCTGGAGTGTGGTGAAGGCTCCTTCTTTGGAGGCTTTTAGGCAGAGGCCTTCTGTCAGGGGTGCTTTGAAGGCAATTTTCCTGCATATTGGGTGAAAGAGGCCCACGAGGTCTCCTCCAACTCTAGGATTCGATGAATCTCTGGAATTCCAGCCTGTGAAGGCCAGAGAGCAGAGCTCAAGAGGCAGGAGGGGAAACGAAGTCCGGAAGTCAAGAGACATGACTGGGCTGTCTGGCCCTTCCAAAGGGATCCGAGTCTCTTATGGTTGGATGTGGGAGCCGAAGAGGCCAGAGGGGAGGCCGAACACAGAGGAAGGAGGAGGAGGAGGCAACAGGCAAGGCAGGGGGATTTCTGGAGGGGAGGGGGAAAGGAGGGAGACCTCACCACCTCCGAGGAGGCTAGTCATAGATGCAGGAGAAACGCCAGGAGAGCATGCTTCGGGAAGGAAGGAAGGAAGGGAGAGCTGGTCCAGGTCGCTCTCTCTCTCTCTCCTCAAGGCCACGGAAGAGGAGGCCCTTGGCTGGCAGGCAGGCAGGCGGGCATGTTTGGGGAGGCTGCACTGCCCCTTTCTCAGCCCCAGAGGGGTCACTCTACCCCTTTCTGCCCCTAAGGCCACTCCTCCCGCCCCTCTCCTACCTCCTCCTTCCTTCCTTCCTCTTCGCCCGTCTCTGCCTCAAGGAGCAAAATGGCGGTAGGCCACGGCCAGACGTTGTGCAGCAAAGGCGTGGCGACGAGGTCAGAGCGACGTCACTCCCTCCCCCCTCCGGAGAAGAGGAGGTCAATGGAAAGCCAAGGGAAGGGGCCCCTGTGCTCCCGATTGGCTGCCCTTGAGGTTTGTCGCCGGCTGCCACTCTCCGCCCCGCCACACCCTTCCGCCGGGCTCATTTCCATGCTTAAAGGGACAGAGGCCAATTTCCCACGGCACACCTGATGATCGTTCATGGCACACTAGTGTGCCGCGGCACACCGATTAGGAAACACTGCTATAAAGCAATAGGGCTGGTGTCTTGATGGAGAAGATAGCAAATTAAGTAATTTTAAGTTCAAATCTAAAGAAAACAACAAGTTGACTTCAACCTTTGACTCAGTTCTTAATCAAAAAAGGGTATTATTCTGTTCTGCTTTACAGTATTTTTTAAAAAGTCCTACTGGGATGCAATAGAAAAAGAAAACTTTTAAAAATAATGTTTATTGAGATTTTCCAAATGTCATACATAATAACAAAAAAGAAAAAGAAAACTTTTGAAATGCATCAGGTTTTAAAAAAATCCCACTAAAATGTAGATCTTTTTGAAGAGGCAACATATATTCGCACCTGTTAAAATCAGCACAAAAACCAAAGATTTCAAATTATTACTTCTATACTTCGAGCTCTCTCCCCCATTCATTCGTTTATCACTTCAGTAGGCACATTTCTTATGATGAAGTTGGGTCTGTAAAAGTGTCTAGTCTGAATAAGTAAAGATCTAAATTAAATGACAAGAGATCCATAATTGGAAACCAGGCCTAAAACATTATTACATCTTCCTATCTGCATTGTTTAGTTTACCTTTGGAAGAAATGGCCTTAAACCTTATTAATTGACAGAATTCTTATAGGTGCCAATGATTATGTGTTTTAGGGCTCTTCCACACAGTTATATAGCCCAGAATACCAAGGCAGATCATTCACAATATCTGCTTTGAACTGGGGCCCCTTCCACACAGCTGAATAAAATCCCACATTATCTTCTTTGAACTGGAATACAAAGCAGGGTGGACTCAGTTCAAAGCGGGTATTGTGGGATTTTCTGCCTTGATATTCTGTGTTATATGGCTCTGTGGAAGGGCCCTGGCTGATCTGAGTCCACACTGCCATATAATCCAGTTCAATGTGGATTTTATACAGCTGTGTGGAAGGGCCTTAGATGCAGTGATTTATAAACAGTGATATTTGTCAGAGTAATACTTCTCAGAGAGACAGCTCATTCATTCATATCTTAACACTTTTACTACAGAGTTAGACCATTGATCTGTGTCAGTGTTTCCCAACCAGTGTGCCGTGAGCAATCATCAGGTGTGCCGTGGGAAATTGGAACCTCCAATACCCTTTCTTTCCCCTCCTGCCGAACACTTTTTCTTCTCCACTCAGGCTCCCTTCTTCTCAGCCTCGCTCTGCTCGCTTTGCCTCGTTTTGCTCTGGGGCGAGTCTGCACAGTAGCGACCGCATGGGTCACGTCTTCCTCCCTCCCCCCTCCCCTCCTGAACATGCTCATGCTCACGCTGCCCCCTTGGATCAAAATGGCAGCAGAAGCGGCAGTGTAGAAGAAAAAGTAAGTGTTCGGCAGGAGAGGGAAGAAAGGACGCAAAGGGGAAGGGGGAGGAAGAGGTCTCTGTTGAAAACTGGCATGGGCAAACTTGGACCTTCCAGTGGTTTTGGACTCCAACTCCCAACATTCCTAGCAGCCTCGGGCCCTTTTCCTTTTTCCCCCTCAGCCACTTAAGCAGGAAAGGGCCTCAAGTTGTTAGGAATGGTGGGAGTTGAAATCCAAAGCACCCAGAGGGCCAAAGTTTTCCCACCCCTGTTTTAGGGACCTTAAAGTGGTGAACCTCCTTCCAACATTGTGATTCTGGATAGAAAACAAACAACAACATAACATAACATTGTTTGAGTCCACAGTGCTCTCTGGGTGTAGTGAACAACAACTTCCAAAGTCATTGTCAATTCCCAAGCAAACCCTTTCAGTACTTTCTGTTGGTAATGAGAGTTCAATATGCCAAGTTTGGTTCAATGCCATTGTTGCAAGAGTTCAGGATGCTCTTTGATTGTGTGTTAACTATAAATCCCAGAAACTGTAACTCCCAAATGTCAAGGTCTATTTTCCCCAAACTCCATCTGTGTTCACATTTGGGCATATTGAGTATTCATGCCAAGTTTGGTCCTGATCCAACATTGTTTCAGTCCACAGTGCTCTCTGGATATAGGTGAACTACAACTCCAAAACCCAAGGTCAATGCCCACCAAACTCTTATAGTATTTTCTCTTGGTTATAGGAGTTCTGTGTGGGAAGTTTGTGTCTTTCTGCCATTTCTGCCAGGATATCTATGTTGTGTTCAGGTTTCACATTGAGTGTATAAATACATTTAAAAACATATTAACTATATGTATTACTGTGTTAGAGTGTCATTTTGTGTCATTTTGGTTGGTCATGTGCCCCAGGATTTTGTAAATGTAAAAAATGTGCCGCGGCTCAAAAATGGTTGAAAAACACTGTTCTATGTAATCCAATATTCTCAGTTCAGGCTGAAAAAAAGTCTTTTTAGCCCTACCAGAAAATGTTTGACCCTTCATTCAAGTAATAATCTGGCTCAAGCCTATTTAGTTTATGAAATCAAGTACATTGGCTGTGGTCAGAGCTTATACAGTGGTATAGTCTTAAATCTTGGTTTTTTTTTTAAAAAAACAAACTTTTCTGTAACTTTGACACGGTTCTATTGTTACCATCTACTTGTTCAACAGCATTCTTCCTAAAAGATCCATTAGTCCCTTTATTGATGCCCTCTCCTGGAAAAGGCTGTAACAGTAATTGCTTTGTTATCGTTATGAATACAAAAGGAGGTTAAGAATGAACTGACAATATGTTTTTGGTCAAGCCATTTTGCTTGAATTGTTTTTCTAAAGTTTAGCTTTCCTCGAAGATATTTGTCATTAGACTGGAGTCCTAGTGAAAAATGCATAATATACAAATTGGTGAAATGTATGCCCCCCCCCCATCTTAGAATGTACCTGGTCAATTTGTAAATTTGTTTATGGATACAATGCTAAAAGTTGTTTAAGAGTGGACTAGTGCCTTGGAAAGGTGGTAGACTCTCCTTTTGGGGGGGGGGGGGGACATTTCAAAGTAGGGGATGAATTGTCATTTCTAATGAAAGAAAGGGTGCATTTTCATGCATGGTGGTGGGTTAGGGCAGATAGCATTTGCATTCACTGAATCATATTGTGCGATTAGTAGTTAGAACAGTGGTTCTCAAACTGTGCTCCACTGAGCTCTTGGGGCTCCATAAGTGATAGTGAGGGGCTCTGTGACACTATGCTGCTTCCCGCCTCTTTTCTCTTCCAGGGAAATTAAAGTTTGGAGCTGCCAAAACAGCAGCGACCCGCCCCCCCTGGCTCCCTCGCTGCCCGGACTCTTTTTCTTGCCGCCTAGACCCTTCCCACCCTCTTCTTTGCTTCCTAAACCTTATTTCCTTTCTGCTGCTCAAGGGGTGCTTTGATTGTGCTTTTCCCACATGGCAGAAGAGAGTTGGACTGGATGGCTCCTGGGGTTTTTGCTACAACTACTACCGTGTTTCCCCGAAAGTAAGACACCCCCGATTGTAAGACGTATCGGGGGGGTCGGGGGGGTCGGCTAATATAAGCCGTGCCCCGAAAGTAAGCCCTCGTCCGTCGGCGCGCCGCCCCGCAACCGGCCCATCGGCCGCGGCACACCTCCGTGGCACACCTTTCCGCCAGGCCTCCAAGGAAGGGAGGGAAGAGAGCCAGAGGCGTGGTGAGGACGCGCGTCACTCTGACGCGCTGCCTCGTCCGCCCCTGGCTCCTTCCCCCCCTTGCTTGGATGAAAGGGAGGGAAAGGAGCCAGGGGCGGGACGAGGAGCGGCGCGTCAGAGTGACGCGCGCTGCCTTGCCACGCCCTAGCTCCTTCCCCCTCCTTGCTTGGACGAAGGGAGAGGAAAGGAGCCAGGGTGGACGACGGCGGCGCGTCACTCTGACGCGGCGCTTCCTCGCCACGCCTCTGGCTCTCTTTCCCCTCCCTTGCTTGAGGCCTGGCGGAAAGGTGTGTCAGGGAGGTATGCCGCGGCCGATGGGGCCGGTTGGCGGCGGCGTGACGCTGGCGGCGGCGGCGTGAGCGTGGCAACGGGTACGTCTTGGGTTATATAAGACGTACCCGAAAGTAAGCCGTAGGGGGACTTTTCGGGGGAAAAGAAAGTAAGACGCTGTCTTACTTTACTACTATTACAAAGACTGGGTAGACATCTGTAGGGAGTGTGTTGATTGTGCTTTTCCTTCATGGCAGAAAGGGGTTGGACTGAATAATAATACACTTTATTTATATTCCGCTCTTCTCACCCTGAAGGGAACTTACAGGTACACATACTTAGCAGACAATCCCTGCCGTTTCTACATACACACATATAGACGAACAGAGGCAAACTCTGGCCACCAGGGGGAGCTGATGCTCATCTCTCAGTGTTCCCAGCATCCCCTGTTCTTCCTTCCGCATTCCTCAGTGTTCCCGGAGTTCTTTAATGGCCTCATAGTTCAGTCAAAATTTGCCTCCCCACTTAATGTGGTACCCTTATCTCCTACTTGACAGATGTCTTTCGGGCTGTAAAGGTTGACAGCAGGCTACACTTAAAGGTCGAGCACCCATCCCGACCCGGGCAGGCCTCGAACTCATGACCTATTGGTCAGAGAGATCTTATGCAGCTGACACTTAGCCAGCTGCACCACATTCCCAGTGCTATGGTGCTCCAGAATGACCTCTGGGGTCTTCCCCTGAAATACGGTTAAGTTATTTTGGTTAATTTTTTTCTTCATTTTAAATATTGTATCGCTCTTTCCTTCTTTCTTTTTTGCACCACAAATGAGATATGTGTGTGCATAGGAATTTGTTCATTTCCCCCCCAATTAATTCACACAAACATTCTCCATCTATCTGCCACTGACCAGGCCTGTCTGTCAATTTTTAAAATGCAATGCTGCCCCTGTGTCCAAAGGTTTTCCCATACCTGTTGTCTGTCTGTCTGTCTGTCTATTTAGCCACACACACAAACACACACACACTTCTTGTGGCTCCACAGGAAACTTTTGCTTCAAAAATGGCTCCAGGGCTGAAAAAGTTTGAGAACCCCTAGATTAGCGCATTGAACTATCACTTTGGAGACCAGAGTTTGATTCTTCCCTTTGATCATGGAAAGCCATTGGGTAACATTGTGTGAGTTACACACTCTCCACCCCAGAAAACGCATTGTAGGTTTGGCTTAGCATCACCATAAGTCAGAAACAAATTGAAGGCACAGAGTAACAGCCAATGCATTCTAGGAAACAACTTATATGGCTCATTATATCACCTGACTTGCAGCAGATAGGAGAACTATGTAGATCTTATGCCTGAAGAAGGTAGGTTCACATGAGGATAAGGAGCAGGGTTGTACTTAAGAGCTCTTCTTCCAGTGACCCTTTCCATATGTTATCCATACGCATGTTTATGTCCTCCGTTCTCCCAATATTGAAGAATGTACATGTCAGTGGGATGGACTCTTAACATGAACCTTAAAGCAACTGTCCAAGGTGCTGGGCCTGTCTTCTGGCATAGCCATGGTTCTCAACCTGTGGGTCCTCAGGTGTTTTGGCCTACAACTCACAGAAATCCCACCCAGTTTACCAACTGATATGATTTGTGGGAGTTGAAGGCCAAAACATCTGGGAACGCACAGGTTGAGCACCACTGTGGTATAGGGTTCAATGTATTTGAGAACTGCCTTAAAAATGTTTAAACTTACTCATTTATTACACACTTTTTATCACATGGCTATCAGTTCACATTTGAAATTTCAACTGTCTAGCTGAAGAAGGTGTTCAGTATAGCTACAAGGTAGGTAGACTAAATAATTTTGCTTCCTGACACAGTAGATAGTGATCACTCTCTCTGTCCCCTTCCATTTGGGCTGGGGGATGGGGGGATATCGTCCATCACATATAAGGGCACCAACTAGTAGAGGAATCAGGATTGGCTGTGTAGATTCAATGGCGAATAGAAACCACACAACCCAGGTGGAAGTGCTGGGGGCAGCCATTGCTTAATGTTTATTGCTCAGGGCAGTTTCCTTGCTCTTCTGAATGATAGTGTCAGCCAACAGGAAAACTACTTACTGGTTTCATGTTGTCAGAATGTAGAGGCTGGGAGAGTCGTTGGCAGCCCCGGAGGATGCGGGGAAATGTAGTTTTTTAACTCGTTGGTTTGGGGGCCTTTTAGGTTTGGGGGGGGGAGTTTCTTTGCTACAAACATACCTTGCTTGAGGCCTATTTCTGTTGGCAAGTTTGGTGTTTCTGCGTTGTAAGGTTTCTCTGTTTGGGACTGTCGTTCCATGACAGGAACCCCTTTATATAATAGATTGACGAACATAGACGAACAAAGACGAACAAAGAGGCAAATTTCTGGTAAACTTCTGACAAACTTCTGGCCACCAGGGGGAGCTGATGCACTCCTCATCTCTCTCAGCAATTTCCAGCTTCCCTTGTTGTACTTCCGCATTCTTTTCAGAGATTCCTGGAGTTCTTTATGGCCTCATAAATCAGTCAAAATTTGCCTCCCCACTTAATGTGGTACCTTTATCTCCTACTTGACAAATGAACTGTCTTTTGGGCTGCAAAGGTCGACAGCAGGCTACACTTAAGGTCAGGCACCCACCCTGACCCAGGTAGGCTTCAAACCCATGACCTACAGGTCAGAGAGATCTTATGCAGTTGAGCCAGCTGCGCCATTTCCCGGTGTACCAGAATGACCAGCATGACCAGAGGTAGGACAGAACAGGAAATAATACCTCTAAAATAATGCCTTTTATTGACATATGGATCATCTCAAGCCAACAGAGATATGCTTCTTGTTCAGGACTATTGTTATCCATATGCATGTTTAGGCAACCAGAAAATTAAATAAACTACTCAGCCTCATATGGACCCATTGTGTTCAGTAGCGCTCACTCCTGGCAATGCCTGCATTTGATTCCAATGCACAAGAACTAATTTTTGAGCAGACATGCATAAGTCTACACCAACTTTTAACTAGGCAAATACCCTGTTCAATACTAGACTTGTTATGTACATGAAACTTAAATTGCACTGGAGCTTCTTGTGTGACCCAATCTAGAAAAAGTCAGTCATATCAAGGCCAGTTAGCAGCAGCCGATTTAGACGCCATTCATTCCTCTTCACACTAACCTACTTCAGTTTGGACGACTTTAATGCAGAAAAGTGAAAGAGAGGCATTCATCAAATGAAGGAAAATTCCAGCCACTGTAGGTTTTCTAGTCACATTCCTTCTTAACAGGAACACAAGCAGTTTTATTCCAAATAGATGAAAGTATGCTTAGTTGGCAGATTCCAATCCATTTGTGTAGGGTAGTGCTTTGAAACCTGTCAGATGTGGTTGGCTTTCTGTCCTTTTTGAAGGAGTTTGGCTAAATATGTTTCTACCCAGTGACCGAGGTCTGTTTTGTGCTCCCCCCTTTTATTGGTAAGAGGTAAAGGGCCTTCACTGTTGTGGCACCCTGGCTATGGGTTTACTCAGAACCCTGGCTGTTATTTATTATTTACTAGCTTGGGGATCTGGCGGTGCCCGGGTTATTTGAAGATGGCATTGAATGCCAAGGTTTGTTCCTATTAGATGTCTATGTGACTTGCAGTGGTCTCAGGAGCTTCGTGAAGATACTGCAAGTCCCATTGGCCATGGTCCATCCCCTTCCAAACAGCACCAAAATGTAGAGTGGGTCATAGGGGCTCTGTGTGTCACATTTGGTCTTGTTCATTCTTTGGATGATGGTTGCAGCAGTCTCGGAAGGTGAGTGAAGGTATTTCAAGTCCCATCATCTGTGGTCCATCCTCCTTGAAACAGCACCAGGGTGTAGAGTGGGTCAAAGGGGCTCTGTGTGCTAATTTTGGTCTGTAGTGGTCATTGGGTGAGGGTCGCTTTGTGAAGTGGGCCATTGGGCCCCTGTGTGGCAAGTTTGGTCCTGATCTGTCAATGCTGTGGGCCACAGTGTCTGACTGCCTGAGGCCTTTCCTTTTCCCTCTGCATCACCTTAGAATGTTGGAATGTGGATGGCCAATCGGAGTCCTTTATGCAAA
Organism: Anolis apletophallus; assembly: GCA_030556195.1. Classification (NCBI taxonomy): domain Eukaryota; kingdom Metazoa; phylum Chordata; class Lepidosauria; order Squamata; family Anolidae; genus Anolis; species Anolis apletophallus. The sequence continues at coordinate 66,422,793 of JARBWK010000009.1, forward strand.
TACCATTTCAGTGGCAATCAATCCCCTTTGTCTGGGGTCATAGAATGTTGGAGTTCTGAGGCTGGCCAATCAGAGCCAGTTATGCAAATATTCCCTTAGTGGCAACCTATTGAAACACTATCATATTCCTTGGCACCTCCGCACCTCCTGGAAATTGAACATTCCATTTCTAACGGGAAAAACTGTCATTTGGCTAACTTAAGCATTCAGTTGCATTCTGCTGGCCAATCAGAGTCCTTTATGCATATTGTCTCTCAGTGGCAACCAATTCCTTCTGTCTGGTGTCTTAGAGTGTTGGAGTTCTGAGGCTGGCCAATCAGAGTCCTTTATGCAAATAATCTGGTCCCTTAGAGTGTTGGAGTTCTGAGGCTGGCCAATCAGAGTCCTTTATGCAAATAGTCCCACAGTGGCAGCCAATCGAAAAGCTGGCACATATTCCTCCGCACCTCCCGCCCTCCGCACCACTGCAAACACTGACTTTGATTATATACATAGATAGATAGATAGATAGATTTATTTACCCTATTTATACCCCACCTTTCTCTACTCCGAAGAGGACTCAAGATGGCATACAACGGAGGCAATTATTCAATACCTTAAAACACATACAATCCCAAAAGATTAAAACTAAAAATAAAAATTAAGTTAAAATTAATACATATTAGGTATTTAAAAACATTACATTCCATATTATAGTCACGCTATCCATAACTGTAATCCAAGCCGTTCCAGAGTCATTTTACATATTCCAAATCTGGTATTGCACTGCACTATTCTCTGGCTATGAGATCAGTCAGGGCCAGCTAATACCTCCCAACAAAGGATCTCCAAGTAACAACCAGTCAGGCTTTGAATCTTCAAGGCCATTAAATGCTAATCAAGGTGGCCAATTGCAACATTCACACTTGCCTCAAATAGACAAGAGTTCTTTCTCCCACTCCAGACATTCCACAGATATGTAAACTCCACTTGCCTAGTTTCCAACAGACCTCACAACCTTGGAGGATGCCTGCCATAGATGTGAGTGAAACATCAGAAGAGAATGCTTCTGGAACATGGCCACACAGCCTGGAAAACTCACAACAACCATATAGGTTTAATTGTTCATTCTTTTGATTCTTAGATAATGTGTTTTTAGATGACAAATTATCTAGTCCCGCTTCACATTTTACATTGTTTACATTGATTTTACTGTATATTGCCCTGACATCATGGGAGACCGAGCAGGATAGAAGCATTTTAACAACCCAGACTGATTGAAATGTATTTCTGTTCTTTCTGATTTTTAGACAGGATTCAAATAAACTACCTGGGGAGCTGATATGAAGTCTCTGATCATACCACGACCTGACAGAAAATATTCTGAAATAAATGAAATGTGTCTAGATCTCTGAAATAAAATCAGAAAGAACAGAAACCAAATCTGGGGCTTTTAAATCATTCTGGATGTGTATATGTGCCTTCCAGTTGCCTGTTGGCTCACAATGATGCTATGAGTTAAGGTCACCACAAGCCAGAAATGCCTTGGGCATACAGCAGCAGCAACAACAGCATTTAAATGGGAAATGTTTTTGTGTGGCTTGGTTCTGAGTCAGTGGTGGAGAGCCATTTGTTTCATAAAAAACTTATTCCAGGTGGGTAGGCACAACTCTGTGCAATGGGAGTGCCTGGCCATGAGGACCTTTGTGATGTTTTAATCTGTTTCGTAGTGTTTTATGATGTGTTGTTGTTTTGTCTCCTGTGTATGCGGCATCGAATTGTTGCCTTTTTGTTAGCCGCCCTGAATCTTCTTTCGGGGGTAGAGAAGGGTGGGTTAGAAATAAGTGAAATAAATTAATAAATAATTAATAAATTAATAAATAATTAATAAATTAATAAATAATTAATAAATTAATAAATAATTAATAAATTAATAAATAATTAATAAAGGCACCAGTTTCTGTCTGTTCTGGGAAGCTAAGAAAGGTGAGCCCTGGTTCGTAAATAGATGGAAGACTACTTTCTTTTTTCATGTCAGGAGCAACTTGATAAACTGCAAGTCACTTCTGGTGTGAGAGAATTGGCCGCCTGCAAGGACGTTGCCCAGGGGATGCCCAGATGTTTTGATGTTTTACCATCCTTGTGGGAGGCTTCTCTCATGTACCTGCATGGGAAGCTGGAGCTGACAGATGGAGCTCATCCACACTCTCCCCAACCTGTTGGTCTACAGTCTACAGTCCTGCTGGCACAAGGGTTTAATCCACTTGGCTGAATGCCATGTGTTGTGGGATATATTTCAGAGGAAGGGACTGGCAAAACCACCTCTAAGTGTTCAATGCTCAAGGAAACCAAAGGGAAGTAATGGGGTCACCACAAGTCAGATGATTTGAAAGCACATACAAACTCATGTGCTCCATAATTTATCACCCCATCATTGTCTTATTCTCTTCTGTTGTTAATGTGAAAGACTTTGCTATTCTGCTTCCGAGTATGCATGCCCAATGTGGAACACATCTCACAGTGGATGTGGCTCTTAATGAGACATGCTGCATTATCACGGGATGTCTGTGCCCTACACCACTGGAGAAATTACACTGTTTAGCCAGTATTGCACCACCTGACATCAGCTGGGAAGTAGCAATCAATAGTGAAAGGACCAAGGCAGTGACATCTGTGACCCATCCCCTGTTTGGAGATCAGCCAGCATGCCAATGACTTAAATCAAGAAATAGTTTTCTAAGATCTGCAGAGACACTTGCTGGAACACCTTAGCAAACGAGAGTCCAAAAGTGGCAGGCTAAAACCCAGAACCTCGATCAATGGCTGATACCAAATGAGAGAGTCCCTCCTGAGCACACAGAAAACTGGGCAACTTGGAAGGTGCTGAACAGACTGCTCTCTGGCACCATGAGATGCAGAGCCACCTGTAAGAAATGGGGCTACAAAGTGGAATCCACGACATGCGAGTGTGGAGAAGAGCAAACCACAGACTACCTACTACAAAGCAACCTGAGCCTTGCCACATGCACAATGGAGACAGGCCCGGATTAACAACTTTTTGCACCCTAGGCCACACTTTGGAATTACACCCCCTCTAGTACTGGCACTGAAGGTTGTTGTTTGGGATCCGGGAAGGGAGGGTGGGGCCCAAGCCGTGCCTGCCTTTCCTTCCTTCCTTCCTTCCTTCCTTCCTTCCTTCCTTCCTTCCTTCCTTCCTTCCTTCCTTCCTCGCCCAGGGGCTTGGGGGCCGTGGCGGGGTGGCCATCTGCTGGGGCTGATTAGGATCCCCGCGCCCCAGGGAGGGAGAGTAGTGGGAAGAGGCCTGGGGGGCATTTGTTCCTTCCTTCAGGGGGGGGCCCTCCCTGGAGATAGAGAGAGAGACACCCACCCGTCTCCATCTCCTTCAGGGCCGCTGCTCCTCCTTCTCCTCAGTTGCAATCCATGGCTCAGGGAGCACCGCCCTCCATGGACTTCCGCCTCCAAGCAGGCCCTCGCCTTCCTATTGGCTGAGTCCATGGAGCCACACCCGCCCGGGAGGGAGGGAGGCTCCCTGATTGGCGGCTGCTGCTCTTCAGCTTTGATCAGTGGGTGTCACAAGGTGGGAGGCGGGGCCAGGAGGCGAGCTTGGAGGACTCACTCCTGGCCCCACCCACTCCCCGCCTCCCAGGGAGGGAGGGAGGGAGGGAGGGAAGGAGTGACATCACCCTGGGAGGTGATGGAGCAAACAAGGAAGGCGGGCCTGGCGAAGGAGGAGGGAGGGAGTGATGTCACCCTGGGAGACCCCGCCCCCAGCTGAGTAGCGGGGAGGAAGGAGGGAGGAACGGAGGGAAGCCGCTGCTGCTGCTGCTCCTCGCCCTGCGCGTCCTGCCTTAAGACCAGGCTTGGCCCTCCCTCCGGGGCCTTTGTGCTTCAACTCCCGCCATTCCCAAAGGCTGGCTATGGAGGTTTTTTAAAAAAAACTTTCTTTTTGGTCTGTGAATTGCGCCCCCCTCGGCTTGCGTCCCTAGGCCATGGCCTAGGTTGGCCTTATGGGTAATCTGGACCTGAATGGAGGATCTTCTTATAGTAACACCAGAGGCACTCCAATTGGCCAGCTACTGGTCAAAGGACATTTAATAGAATGCCAAGTTTGCAAACTTTGTGTGTTTTTTCAAAATACAATACAACAGTTTGGTTTGCTTTTGACACCATAAATAAATAAATAAATAAATACTTTGACATGGGGATCTGCTAAGTCTTTTGCACACCTCCATTTGGGGAGAAAACAAGTTTATTCAAGGGGATAGTGGAATCTGGAGTTCTTCTAAAGAGAAAAGGAAATTGGGGATGTGGGATGTGTATGCAGTAAACCCTATTAATATGTATAACAAAGCACCTGTATGTGTTTTGTTTTTTTCATGCAGGGTCTGGTGTGTGACAGGATGGGCAAAGACTTTCGCTACTACTTCCAGCACCCCTGGTCTCGCTTGATTGTGGCCTACCTGGTGATCTTCTTTAACTTTTTAATATTTGCCGAAGACCCCGTTTCGCACAGCCAGACGGAAGCGAATGTCATTGTGGTTGGGAACTGCTTTTCCTTTGTATCAAATAAATATCCCGAGAGAGGAGGTTGGAGGTTTGTAAAAGTATTCCTGTGGCTACTTGCCATCCTCACAGGACTGATAGCTGGCAAGTTCCTCTTCCATCAGCGTTTATTTGGTGAGTCCTTCCATGTCGCTAAAAGCTTTTCTCACTCTTTCTCTCTGTGATGTTACCGCTTGATGCTTTCAGGAGGAAAAGGCTGCACAGCGAGGCTAATGAGGATGGCAGAATTGGATGTGCTATACAGCAGAGAAGAATCTGCCTTGAAAACAGATGTCTCAGTTAGACCATCAATCTCAATGCTTCCAAGCCAAATTTGGTCTTAAAAAACAGCAAAGACAGATCTGTTTAGTCTAATGAGGAGGGCATTAACTTTCCTCACTCAGGATATGCTTCATGACACTTTCTCATTCCAGGTTTGATGTAAGGGTGACATATTTCTGAAAAGTGACAGTTCTTTTTATTATTCCCTCTTATGATACAGCATGGTTATTTGCGTTTACACAGCTGGGGTAGGAGCGAGTTGAAGAATCCAAATTTAGACTACAGCTGCCTGAATCCTCTAACCAAGTGTTTTCCAACCAGTGTGCCATGAGCGATCATCAGGTGTGCCGTGGGATATTGGAGATAGAAGAGAGAGAGAGAGAGAGAGCCCTTCTGTCCCACCAGGAAGCCCTAGCCAGGGCTCGATCCCTTGCCTGAGTCCCGCAAACACAGCCTCTACTCACCACTTGCCTTCTTGGGCTTCCTCCTCCCCTCTGCTCCTTCCTCGGCCTCGGAAGGGTTTGAGCTGAAAGGCGGGGACTGCGTCAGGCAGAAAGAGCCACACGGAGAGAGAGAAGATCCTGGGATGGGACTTCCCCGGGTCCCCCGGCTGCCTGGGGGTGGATCTACACTGTAGCATTCATGTAGTGAGGCACCACTTGGTCTTCTAGGGCTCAAGGCTGGGGAATCCCGGGATTTGTAGTTTGGGGAGGCTCAGGATGGTGTCAAACTACCACTCCCATGATTCCCTTGCACTCAGCCAAGGCGGGTCAAGGGGAGTTTGGGACACAGGGTTGAGGCACCTTTAAGCAGAGGCCGAAAACTAACAAGGTTTGCTCACTTAAGGCAGGCATGGGCCAACTTGGGCCCTCCCTCTAGGTGTTTTGTCCTGCAACTCCCACCATTCTCATATATATATATATATATATATATATATATATATATATATATATATATGAGATTTATATATATATATGCTGTATAAATTTATTAGCTGTACCCTCCACGCGTTGCTGTGTCCAACCTTCACTCCCTCTTTCTCTCCTTCCCTCCCTCTTTCTCTCCTTCCCTCTTTTTCATTTCCTCCTTCTTTCCCTTTTTCTTTCCTCTGTTTCTTTGCTCTTTGGTTCCATTCTTCCTTCCTTCCTTCCTTCCTTCCTTCCTTCCTTCCTTCCTTCCTTCCATCCTTCCTTCCTTCCTTCCTTCCTTCCTTCCTTCCTTCCTTCCTTCCTTCCTTCCTTATTGATGCATAAGAACACAGAGAGAGAGACTGACAGCTGTTGAGCAAGACCTTCATGTGTGTCTTTCTGCCATTCCTGCCAGGATATCTATGTTGTGTTCATCGAAACAGGCCCAGGTTTCACACTGAGTGTATAAATACATTTAAAAACATATTAACTATATGTGTTACTGTGTTAGAGTGTCATTTTGTGTCATTTTGGTTGGTCATGTGTCATTTTGTTGGTGGTGTGCCCCAGGATTTTGTAAATGTAAAAAATGTGCCGCGGCTCAAAAAAGGTTGAAAAACACTCCTCTCACCATACTGCTGTGAGATTCTGGAAGTTGTAATCCCCCCTCCCTAAAAAAGAGGAGAGTGGAATTTCAAGGCTCTGCGTAATGTATCATAATATATTTTTATTGTAAGCCTACAGAGAAGAGGACATAGTGGCCCTCACAGATTTTTTTTGAAGTTGGAATGCTTTGCTGTATATGAACTTTGGGTTTTTTTCACTGAACTGTTTATACTCACTTCACATTATCTAGAGAGCTACAATTTTAAGCAAATCTGAAGTTTTGGAGTTCGGTATCATCTGTATGCAGATGACACACAACTCTATTACCCATTTTCACTCGAATCCAAGGAAGCTCCGTGAGTCCTAAACCAATGCCTGGCAGCTGTGGCGGACTAACAAATTGAAGCTCAATCCAGACAAAACAGGGGTCCTCCTGGACAGTCATAAGGCTGATCAGGGTATAATAATAATAATAATAATAATAATAATAAACTTTATTTATATTCCGCCCTTCTCATCCTAAAGGGGACTCAGAGCGGATTACAGTACACATACAAGCAGACAATCCCTGCCATTTTATATTTGACATACATCACATATAACAATACAGTAGGAGGTTCTTTCCAGTTGAGGCGCAGGTTCTTCCAGGTTCTTTCAGTTGTGTCACCGGGGTGCTGTTGCTCCATTGCGTCACAAGGGGTGCTGTTGCTTCATCTTCCTATGACGAAGAGCTTACCAGCCCGTTAGGACCTTCCACCTTTTCCAGCAATCGGTCTTCTTTATTTATTGGCATTATAAAAGACCTCCCCTGCAAAGTGGTCCCTAATTTCTCTACTCACAGCTAGGCTGTTTTTGACTGCTTAGGTAAGCAGAGGCAGGGCTGATAGGTGGCTGCCCAAACCAGCCCGGGGTCTCGAACCTGTAACGTTCGGTTGATAAGATCTTTAGCAGCTGTTGTTTCCACTGCTGTGCTAAACCTCTGGCCAAGACTGGCAACCTGTTCTCGATGGGTTACACCCCCACTGAGGACACAGGTTCACAGTCTGGGGGTCGTCCTGAACTTAGCACTGATACTTGAAGCTCAGGTGTTGGTGATGACCAGGAGGGCCTTTGCACAATTAAAATGTGTGCACTAGCGCGACCATACCATGAAAAGCCAGACTTGGCCATGGTGGTCCATGCCTTAGTTACACCTTGGATGGATTACTGCAATGCACTCTACATGGGGCTGCCTATGAAGACAGTTTGGAAGCTTCAAGTAGTGCAGATCCGCAGCCAGACTGCTGACTCCCCTTTTAAAGCAGCTCCATTGGTTGCCGATCAGCTTCCGGCCCCAATTCAAAGTGCAGGTTATTATCTATAAAGCCCAATACAGTTTGGATCCTTTCTATTTACATGACCACATCTCTCCTTATGAGATCTCCTTATCTCCTGTGCAGGCTCTAAGATCAGCCAGGGAGGCCCTCCTCTCGATCCCACCTTCCTCACAAGCTAGGTTGGTGGGGATGAGGGAGAAGGCCTTGATAATGGCCTCCCGACTATGGAATGCCCACCCCAGGGAAATTAGACAAGCACCCACCATTACAGTATTTGGGAAGGAATTGAAAACTTGGCTGTTTTAGCAGGCTTTTAATAATGACTAAAAGTATCAACCGCCCTGTTGGACAGGATTTTTAATGGTTACTAGAACTATACTTTATAGCCTGGATACTCTGATCATAGGAATGACTGGTTATAAAGGGCATAACATACTGGTTTTAGAGGGCCTCATAGTCTTTTAAATTGCTCATTTATTTATGCTTACAGTATTATTCTATATCGTTTTATTAATTGATATGTGATTATTGTTTGCATGTGTTATATTATTTATTCTATTTATTTGTTTTGCTGTAAGCTGCCCTGAGTCCTTACAGGGAGAGGGGGAGGGATATAAATAAAGCCTATTATTATTATTATTATTATTCCTAAATTAGAATTACATGTGCTGAATCAGTTTCCCGTGTAAGACTGGATAGAAATCAAACTGAGATTTACAAGTTGATCTGTTGGCTTGCAAGCATTTCTGACTTAAGCAAGAGGAAAATGACCTTTCCTATTTCAGTTCCAGTTTCAAATCAGAATGGCCCATTGTATACTGGAAAAAGTCCTACACCCTAGATATGTGCAGAGACATTCTGGATGTATCTGTATTAAACTATTATAGCAGTTTCATTCCTCTTTTAATGGTCATGGCTCCATCCTATGAAATCTTGGTATGTGTAATTTGGCAAGGATCTTTCTTGCAGGACATTCCTAGAGCAGTGTTTCTCAACCAGTGTGCCGTGGCACACTAGTGTGCCGTGAGTGATCATCAGGTGTGCCGTGGGAAATTAGCACTCCCCCCCTCCTAGCAGCCCCCTCACAGGTTTCCAAGAAACAAATTGAGCCTCTCTGCTTTGAAATGTGTTTTTTTTAACGATTTTACTGGATTTCTCGAGAGTTCCCCCCCTCCCCCTAAAGGAACTGTTTATAACAGCTTCATGACATCCATAGTTAACTAGAAGCAAGTTTCACTCAGGGTGAAATTTCTCAAAGGTCTGGTGAACAAGCTCTATGAGGAGCGGCTTTAAGAGCTGGGCATGTTTAGCCTGAAGAAGAAAAGGCTGAGAGAAGATATGATAGCCATTTATAAATATGTGAGAGATAGTCATACATATGTTGTGTTCATCAAAACAGGCCCAGGTTTCACACTGAGTGTATAAATACATTTAAAAACATATTAACTATATGTATCACTGTGTTAGAGTGTCATTTTGTGTCATTTGGGTTGGTGGTGTGCCCCAGGATTTTGTCAATGTAAAAAGTGTGCCGCGGCTCAAAAAAGGTTGGGAAACACTGTCCTAGAGCACTCTCTTGAAAAACAACAGTTCTTAAAACATACCTCACCAAATTACAAATCCTAGCTGGAACCATGACAGTTAAAAGGGAAATGAAACTGCTGTATACAGTGTACGTACTCTATTGAACTCATAGTTGCAGATATTTTTCAAATATTGATCTTTGGTCTGTAGTGGAAAACAGAGTAGAGCTGGTAAATTTGAAATCTGTCTTGCTTGAAAGCTTATGCCATAATCAATGTATTACTCTTTTAAAATCACATTTAAGTTATTCTTTTAAGGTGAATGCGCTCAGTTCTAAATATAAATTAGATTGATCCAGTTCACACTGTTGTCCCAAATAACAGAAGGCTGGTGAGGTGTAGGAGTTTTAGACTTAGGGTCTAGAATGCAGGATCTCTGAATACTGCTGAGCAATTGAAACTCACAGGGTAATCTTGTTGGTGTCATAATGTATTCTTGTCAGATACTGATTATCTGGATCCGGCACATTCTAGCTTTAGGCCGGGACATGGTACTGAGACAGCCTTGGTCACCTTAGTTGATGATTTACGCCGGGAGCTAGACAGGGGGAGTGTGTCTCTGTTAGTTCTGCTGGACCTCTCAGCGGCCTTTGATACCGTCGACCACAGTATCCTTCTGAGTCGCCTTTTGGGAATGGGCCTTGAAGGTACTGTTTTACAGTGGCTCCGGTCTTTTCTGGAGGGTGGTACCCAGAAGGTGTTACTGGGGGACACCTGTTCCACCCCACAACCATTGTCTTGTGGGGTTCCTCAGGGTTCAATACTGTCCCCCATGTTATTTAACATTTACATGAAGCCACTGGGGGAGATCATCTGGAGTTTTGAGGTGCGGTGTTATCTGTATGCAGATGACGTCCAACTCTGTCACTCCTTTTCACCTGCTACTAAGGAGGCTGTCCAGGTCCTGAACTGGTGCTTGGCCACTGTGACAGTCTGGATGAGGGTGAACAAATTGAAATTGAATCCAGACAAGACAGAGATACTCCTGGTCAGTCGTAAGGCCGAACAGGGCATAGGGTTACAGCCTGTGTTAGATGGGGTTACACTCCACCTGAAGACGCAGGTTTGCAGTCTGGGTGTGATCCTGGACTCATTGCTGAGCCTGGAACCCCAGGTTTCGGCGGTGACCGGGGGTTCATTTACACAGTTAAAACTTGTGCACCAGTTGCGCCCGTACCTTGGGAAGTCTGACTTGGCCATGGTAGTCTACACGCTGGTTACATCCCGTATAGACTACTGCAACGTACTCTATGTGGGGTTGCCTTTGAATACTATTTGGAAGCTTCTATTGGTCCAACGGATGGCAGCCAGATTAGTAACAGGAGCGGGGCTCAGGGAGCACATGACTCCTCTGTTGCGCCAGCTCCAGTGGCTGCCACTCTGCTACCTAGCACAATTTAAAGTGCTGGCTTTAGCCTATAAACCCTAAACGGTTCTGGCCCAACCTATCTGTCTGAACGCATCTCCCCTTATGAACCATATATGATGTTAAGATCATCTGGGGAGGCCCTGCTCTCGATTTCGTCTGCATCACAAATGCATTCTGGCGGGGACAAGACACAGGGACTTCTCCAGCGGTGGCCCCTCGGCTGTGGAAGGCCCTTCCTGAGGACATTAGATCAGCCCTCTCGCTCTTGTCCTTCCGAAAAAAGGTCAAAACTTGGCTGTTTGAGCAGGCATTTGAAAAGGCAGTGTAACTGACATAGGATTGAACAACTGGACTACAAGATTGGATTATGTTTTATCTAGGAGACGTAATGCTGTTAATATTGATATGGTTTTAATTGATATGCTAATGGTTAACTGATTTAAATGCTGCTTTTATGATACCGTGACATTCAATTTGTTGCCTTGTGAACAGCCCCGAGTCGCCTTCGGGCTGAGAGGGAGCGGTTTACAAACGTGCTAAATAAATAAATAAATAATGTGTCAGTCCATGAGGAAGGCAACAGCAAACCTCCTCTGAAGAAATTGTGCTAAGAAAACTCTGTAATGGGGTTGCCTTAAATCAGAAATGGCACATTACAACAGGAACCAAGTAATTATTGTTTACCCAAAAAATTCTGTTTAGACTAGAGATTGCTAAACACTGAGTAATAAATGAAATAACACCATAGCAAAGAGTATCTGAAAGAATCGGCTAAGTGGATAGTTTAGCATCCATTAGTGGCTGGTGGTTTCTGTGTCAGTGGATGACAAATCTACTTCAGGTTTTAGTCCAAACATTACATGCATTTTCCAAACTGCTTACTCCTGTATACCAAATAGGACCAGTATCCTGGAGAGCTCCTTTAAAATTCAACCGGAAAGAGGGGTGGAAGGCAGAGTCTCAACCCCAGTGATAAGGCACCCACCATGTGCCGGTGGCAACATCCTGAGCTTCACGCTATATTGCCAGAGCTAAATGTAGAAACAGCAAATGGCATCTCCTCCTCCTCCCTGTCAAGCTGCATAATATCCATGTCCAAGTTATTATAGTCTCCAGGGTAGAAAATCTCAGAAGCCTTTTTCTCTCTTCCGGGCTTGAAGAATGCAAAAGTAATAAACTAAGTTCACATATCTGCAGTCTTTTCATGATGCCCCAAATGAGATCCTGAGACAGACCACTTCATTCTGCCTAATGGTAGAGATGAAGCAAATTCATCTGTCTTGGATTCCTGTTCAGTATGGCAGTTAAACAAGAAATATGGAGGTGGGGACATATCCATAAGAGAACAAAATCAATTCCCCCAACCCTATCAGTATTCAAATTTGGGTGTATTGGGTATTTGTGCCAAATTTGGTCCAGTGAATGAGAATACATCCTTTGCAGCCTGAAAGACAGTTGTATCTGTCAATTAGGAGATAAAGGTACCACATTAAGTGGGGAGGCAAATTTTGACTGAATTATGAGGCCATTAAAGAACTCCAGGAATGCTGAGGAATGTGGAAGGAACAACAAGGGATGCTGGGAGCACTGAGAGATGAGGAGTGCGTCAGCTCCCCCTGGTGGCCAGAGTTTGCCTCTGTTCATCTATATGTTGTATGTGGAAACGGCAGGGATTGTCTGCTAAGTATGTGTACCTGTAATCCGCTCTGAGTCCCCTTTGGGATGAGAAGAGCGGAATATAAATACAGTAAATAAATAAATAAATAACATAAGTATCTCTTTGTCTCTGTCACCACCCTTGTTAGTGGGAAGCAGACTGGAAAAATCCCCTTCTGAATCACCACTAAGCTAGGAGGTGATTTTGTGCCTGATTTTGTGCTCACTCATTCCTTCAGTATGGACATGTTATGTGAGTATTAAATCAGAGAAGGGAACTATCAGTGCTTCCCTTCTTGGAATTAGGATAAGATTTTTTTAAAAGTAAAGTATATTACCTAACTTAACTTACGGTCATAGCAAAAGTAGTCTCAATGAGTGGGATTTGAACAAATGTTGACTTACATTCAGCAGTAGAGCTTTTTATTGAATTGAGACTGGCAATTGGGCTTTGACTTGTACTAGGTTTTACTACCAATTTAGGCTTCTACTAGATGCTGTTGTCCTGTGCCTTTGAATTGTTTCTGACCCACGTCGACCTCATCACATCTGTTTCTTGGCAAGATTTGTTCGGAAGAGGTTTGGCATTGCCTTCCTCTGAGGCTGACAGAGTGTGACTTGCCTAAAGTCAATCCATGAGTTTCATGGCCGAGCAGGGATTTAAACCCTGATCATCTCCAGAGTCCAGTGTACAAAACACCACAACATACTGGCTAATAATTCCTGATTATTAGCAGTAAACCAAAACAGTTTGCTTATGATCAATATATTCCATATATTGAATTTTCATTTACTAAAATGTGTCAATATATGGTAAAATCCGGTTCATTATAAAATTGATGAATCATTTAGTCCCAAAATGTTTTGGATGATAACTTCTGTAATTGGGTTGTTGTCATTTTTTCGGGCTGCATGGCCATGTTCCAGAAGTATTATCTCCTGATGTTTCGCCTTCATCTATGACAGGCATCCTCAGAGGCTGTGAGGTCTGGCAGCCTCAGAGGATGCCTGCCATAGATGTGGGTGAAACATCAGAAGAGAAGGCTTCTGGGACATGGCCATACATCCCAGAAAACTCACAGTAACCCAGTGATTCTGGCCATGAAAGCCTTCAACAATTTATATAATTTCTAACCATTGGCTGTGGCTTCTAAGGACTAAAGTCTAGTTCATATAGAGAGCCAAATGATTTTCCCCCCATTTGAGTTATGGAATGGTTACATGTATACCATTGTTCATTGTTCTTTTATTGTAAACTAGCTTGGGGACCCGGCGGTGCCCGGGTCATTTGAGAAGTGCAGCAGGATGTAGAGTGGGTCATGGGGGCTCTGTGTGCCAAGTTTGGTCTTGATCCATCATTATTGGGAGTTGCAGTGGTATCATGAAATTACTGAAGGTAGTGCAAGTCCCATCATCTCTGTCGCCCCCAAAGTGTAGTAGGATGTAGATTGGGTCATGGGGGCTCTGTGTGCTAAGTTTGGTCTGTATTGGTGAATGGATGAGGATGCATTCTTTTTCGGAAGTGAGTGAAGGTACTTCAAATCCCATCATCCGTGGTCCGTCTCACAGTAAACTGCACCAGGCTGTAGAGTGGGTCATGAGGGCTCTGTGTGCCAGATTTGGTGTTGATCAGTCATTGGATTAGGTTTGTAGCAGGATTGGGAAGTGAGGGAAGGTACTGCAAGTCCCATCATCCATGTTCTCTCCCCTCCAAACTTCAGTAGGATGTAGAGTGGGTCACTGGGGCTCTGTGTGCCAAGTGTGGACTTTCTCGGTGTTTTTGGGGGCCACAGTGGTCTGTGGGAACAGAGGGTGTGAAAATACTACAAATTCCATCATCCATTGTCAGTCCTCTCCCGAACCTCACCAGGACATGAAGGCAGTCATGGGGTTATGTGTGCCAAGTTTGGTCTCAATCGGTAATTGGATGAGGGTCGCAGCAGACTTGGGAAGTGAGTAGAGGTACTTCAAGTCCCATCATCCATGGTCCACCGTCCTCCAAACTGCACCAGAATGTAGAGTGGGTCATGAGGGCTCTGTGTGGCAAGTTTGGTGTTGATCAATCATAGGATTAGGTTTGTAGCAGTCTTGGAAAGTGAGGGAAGGTACTGCAAGTCCCATCATCCATGTTCTGTCCCCACTCCAAACTTCAGTAGGATGTGGACTGGGTCACTGGGGCTCTGTGTGCCAAGTGTGGTCTTTATCAGTGTTTGTTGGGGGCCACAGTGGTCTGTGGGAACAGAGGGGTGTAAAAGTACTACAAATCCCATCATCCATTGTCAGTCCTCCCCAAACCTCACCAGGACGTGAAGGCAGTCATGGGGTTATGTGTGCCAAGTTTGGTCTCGATCAGTGATTGGATGAGGGTTGCAGCGGACTTGGGAAGTGAGTAGAGGCACTTCAAGTCCTATCATCCATGGTCCACCCTCCTCCGAACAGCACCAGGACGTAGAGTGGGTCATGGGGGCTGTGTGTGCTGAGTGTGGTCTGTATTGGTCCTTTTTGGTGGCCTCAGTGGTCTGTGGGAACCAAAGTCTTGGAAAGTACTACAAATCCCATAATCCGTGGGTCATGTCCCCGACCCGCCAGGACGTAAAGGGGTTAGGGGGTTATGTGTACCAAGTTTGGTGCAGGTCCATCACCCGCGCTGGTCGCTGTGGCCTGTGAAAGTGGCTGCCACATATTCGCCCTGGCCTGTGAAAGTGGCTGCCACATATCCGCCCTGGCCTGTGAAAGTGGCTGCCACATATCCACCCTGGCCTGTGAATGTGGCTGCCACATATCTGCCCTGGCCTGTGAAAGTGGCTGCCACATATCCGCCCTGGCCTGTGAAAGTGGCTGCCACATATCCGCCCTGGCCTGTGAAAGTGGCTGCCACATATCCGCCCTGGCCTGTGAAAGTGGCTGCCACATATCCGCCCTGGCCTGTGAAAGTGGCTGCCACATATCCGCCCTGGCCTGTGAAAGTGGCTGCCACATATCCGCCCTGGCCTGTGAAAGTGGCTGCTTCCGCCCTTCTGCCCTCCCGCCCTCCGCATACACACACACAAACATTCCGTTTTATAAAGGTATACAGATGTTCTGTATTGACTTGGAGATATGACTTGATCAGAATTGTTCTATTTTGTGACATAAAGAAAGGTCACTGATGCTGATAAGAATATCTTGTCCCCCAAATATCCCTCGTACTAATGCCTGCTTGTTGAGCTGAAAATTTACATAATTATCTCTGAACAGGTACTGGCAGACATGCATTCAGGCTATGTTAACCCTCCACAAACACTTTGTTGCCTTGTTCTTTTTCGATTTTGAAAGTGACATGTGAATATCCTCCAGAGAATCCAGAGATAGCTGATTATATTGGGTGTGTTCAGAACCTCAGAGTAGGCAATGCTGAAGTCAAATCTTCTACAATAGACTTGTGAATCAAGCTTTATTTATACCGTTATCTGCTAGGGGAAGGTGTTCTGTACCAGAGCTTGAAAAAACTCCTGCTCCGTCTGCATGTGTCAGCTCCTTTAAAATTCAAGGCATAACCCAGAAAACAGTAGATTCGCAACTCTACAGACATGCTGATGCTTGGCCTGATTGGTCTGATACAGTGGTTCCCAACCTTTTTTTTGACCAGGGACCACTTTGACCAGGGAACACTTGACCAGGGACCATTCTGACCAGGGACCCCACTCTCCAACATTAGTACCAAAAGGGTTATGAATCAGTTTTTGGTCAACTTTAAATTTGCTTTTGTTATTTGGGGTGCTGATTCAGAAAATTGCATTGGATATACCACATCAACTCTAGTTTCTGATGCAGAATATATGCCATCCAATAGTTGCCATCTGCTCGCCCACAGAAAATCATCTCTATCTATCTATCTATCTATCTATCTATCTATCTATCTATCTATCTATCTAATAAAAGTCAGTGTTTGCGGTGGTGCGGAGGGCGGGAGGTGCGGAGGGCGGGAGGTGCGGAGGAATATGTGCCAGCATTTTGATTGCCGCTGTGGGATTATTTGCATAAAGGACACTAATTGGCCAGCCTCAGAACTCCGACACTCTAAGGCACCAGACAGAGGGCATTGGTTCCCACTGAGGAACTATTTGCATAAAGGACTCTGATTGGCCAGCAAAACAGAATGCAACTGAATGCTTGAGTTAGCCAAATGACAGTTTTTTTTCCATTGGAAATGGAATGATCATTTTCTGGGAGGTGCGAAGGTGACAAGAAATATGACACAGCGTTTTGATAGGTTGCCACTATGGGATTATTTGCATAAAGGACTCTTATTGGCCAGCCTCAGAACTCCAACATTCCACAGTCCCAGAAAGAGAGGATTGGTTGCCACTGAAATGGTATTTGCATAAAGGATTCCGATTGTTCATTTTCTGGGAGGTGCGGAGGTGCCAAGGAATATGTGACAGCGTTTCAATAGGTTGCCACTATGAGATTATTTGCATAACGGGCTCTGATTGGCCAGCCTCAGAACTCCAACATTCTTCGGCCCCAGACAAAGGGGATTGGTTGCCACTGAAATGGTATCTGCATAAAGGACTCTGATTGGCCATCCACATTCCAACACTCCAAGGTGACTCAGAGGGAAAAGGAAAGGCCTCAGGCAGTCAGACACTGCGGCCCACAGCAGTGACGGATCAGGACCAAACTTGGCACACAGGGGCCCAATGGCCCACTTCACAACGCGACCCTCACCCAATGACCAAAATTAGCACACAGAGCCCCCTTGACCCACTCAACACCCTGGTCCTGTTTCAAGGAGGATGGATGATGGGACTTGAAATACCTTCACTCACCTTCCGAGACCACTGCAACCCTCATCCAAAGAATGATCAAGACCAAATGTGACACACAGAGCCCTCATGAGCCACTCTACATCCTGGTGCTGTTTGGGAGGGGGATAGTCCATGGCCAATGGGACTCGCAGTACCTTCACTAAGTTCCTGAGACCACTGCAACATCTAATAGGAACCAACCTTGGCACACAATGCCTTCCTCAAATAACCCGGGCACCACCGGGTCCACAAGCTAGTCTGTATACCTTTATAAAACGGAATGTTTGTATGTGTGTATGTGTGTATGTGTGTATGTGTGTGTGTATGCGGAGGCGGAAGGGCGGATATGTGGCAGCTATTTGCATAAAGTCCTTTGATTGGACAGCCTCTCCACTCCAAAATTCTAAGGCACCAGACAGAGGGCATTGATAGCCACTGATTAGCCAGCAACCCAGAATCAGGCCTCTACATTCAAACAACAGGATTTCTTCCCACTGAGGGAAAAAAGCCAGCAACCCAGAATCAGGCCTTTACATTCAAACAACAGGATTTCTTCCCACTGAGGGGAAAAAGCCAGCAACCCAGAATCAGGCCTTTACATTCAAACAACAGGATTTCTTCCCACTGAGGGGAAAAAGCCAGCAACCCAGAATCAGGCCTTTACATTCAAACAACAGGATTTCTTCCCACTGAGGGGGAAAAAGCCAGCAACCCAGAATCCAGGCCTTTACATTCAAACAACAGGATTTCTTCCCACTGAGGGGAAAAAGCCAGCAACCCAGAATCAGGCCTTTACATTCAAACAACAGGATTTCTTCCCACTGAGGGGAAAAAGCCAGCAACCCAGAATCAGGCCTTTACATTCAAACAACAGGATTTCTTCCCACTGAGGGAAAAAAAGCCAGCAACCCAGAATCAGGCCTCTACATTCAAACAACAGGATTTCTTCCACTGAGGGGAAAAAGCCAGCAACCCAGAATCCATTCCATGCAGGCCTTTTCCATTTTTTTACTCCTTTCTGTTTTACACCGGTATACTTTCACAGGCCAGGGCAGATATGTGGCAGCCACTTTCACAGGCCAGGGCGGATATGTGGCAGCCACTTTCACAGGCCAGGGCGGATATGTGGCAGCCACTTTCACAGGCCACAGCGACCAGCGCGGGTGATGGACCTGCACCAAACTTGGTACACATAACCCCTAACCCCCTTTACGTCCTGGCGGGGTCAGGGGACATGACCCACGGATTATGGGATTTGTAGTACTTTCCAAGACTTTGGTTCCCACAGACCACTGAGGCCACCAAAAAGGACCAATACAGACCACACTCAGCACACACAGCCCCCATGACCCACTCTATGTCCTGGTGCAGTTCGGAGGAGGGTGGGCCATGGATGATGGGACTTGAAGTGCCTCTACTCACTTCCCAAGTCCGCTGCAACCCTCATCCAATCACTGATCGAGAC
This sequence comes from Anolis apletophallus, assembly GCA_030556195.1. Lineage (NCBI taxonomy): Eukaryota > Metazoa > Chordata > Lepidosauria > Squamata > Anolidae > Anolis > Anolis apletophallus. Next base: position 66,441,310 of record JARBWK010000009.1, read on the forward strand.
CAAACTTGCCATACATAACCCCCATGACTGCCTTCACGTCCTGGTGAGGTTTGGGGAGGACTGACAATGGATGATGGGATTTGTAGTACTTTTACACCCCTCTGTTCCCACAGACCACTGCGGCCCCAACAAACACCGAGAAAGTCCACACTTGGCACACAGAGCCCCAGTGACCCACTCTACATCCTACTGAAGTTTGGAGGGGGACAGAACATGGATGATGGGACTTGCAGTACCTTCCCTCACTTCCCAATCCTGCTACAAACCTAATCCAATGACTGATCAACACCAAATCTGGCACACAAAGCCCTCATGACCCACTCTACAGCCTGGTGCAGTTTACTGTGAGGGACCACGGATGATGGGACTTGAAGTACCTTCACTCACTTCCGAAAAACAATGCATCCCTCATCCATTCACCAATACAGACCAAACTTAGCACACAGAGCCCCCATGACCCAATCTACATCCTACTACACTTTGGGGGGGGACGGGACACACAGAGATGATGGGACTTGCACTACCTTCAGTAATTTCATGATACCACTGCAACTCCCAATAATGATGGATCAAGACTAAACTTGGCACACAGAGCCCCCATGACCCACTCTACATCCTGCTGCACTTCTCAAATGACCGGGCAGGGCCGGGTCCACAAGCTAGTATGTAATAAACCTCAGCACCAAAAAGAGGGTTTTATGAGACCAGTCACTCTTGTTGCAATGGTGTAGTAATGGTGAGGCTGTGGACCATATTTTAGTTCTTACGGACCACTGGTGCTCCATGGACCACAGGTTGGGAACCACTGGAATAAAGTTATAGGAGATGAGGATTTGAAACCCCACTTAGTCACTGGATGGCTTTAGGGAAGTCACACACTCTAAACCTTCGAGGAAAGCAATGGAAAACCTCTGAATAAATCTTACAAAGAAAGCCACATGGCTTACTATAAGTTCACAAAAACAAGAAATGAGGCTTCAGGCCCTTTGATATTAGGAATGACCACTAACCTCTTGAGTCTAGCCTTTCACTAATTACACCTATACGTAAATAAGTAATATGATTGCCAATAAAATTATACTATTGTATGTGTGTACATGAATTAGATCTAGACAAACCCAAGTGATTGTAGACAAGGCTTGGAGTTTTCTTTCTCTGTTATGAAAACAATAGATTTTTTTTTAAAAAAAGTCAATCAATTCTGGAACTGGCATTGAGACTGAGAGATCACAAAGAGGTCTATACAGGAAATGCTATGTCACTGTGGGTCATATGATGCTGGAATAGGAATCTGCTGGAAGCTCATCCTATGTTTATTTTATAGATTGCTTTTGATGCTGTTGTGCGCCTTCAAGTAATTTCAGACGGGCAAGATTTGTTCAGAGGCGATTTCCCCTTTTGCTCTTTGGGGTTGAGAGAGTGTGATTTGTGTGAAACTAATACAGTTGTATTGGCCCTTCTTCTGTACTGTAATTGGGTTCACTTCACTTCCCACAAATAGGAAAACTGCTGTTTGAGCATGTTCTAAGAAAAACTAGTACTTGTGATCTTAAGGATATTATTACCCCCTTAAGCCTTAGATTTATGTCTTCATGTTTTATTTGAAAGCTATACTCATAAATGCCCTCTTTTTCTGGAGATAATGTTTTTGCTTCTCCACCCTGATCTGATAAGAATGTTTTCCCCCAAGTGCCTTCCACTTTTTACAGTAGGTTTATTCTCCCAAATATTAGTTTAGTTTGAAAATTTATGACTAGCCTAAGGTCACTCCATGAGCTCCGTGAAAATGGTGGATTTGAACCAAGTTCGGATTTGTCAAAACCAGACTTCTTTATCAATAGAGCTAATGGAGCCTCAATCTTGCATTCTTCCCAAAGTTTGAAAAAGTTACTTTTTTGAATTATAACTCTCAGAGCATTAGAGCCAGCATAAGGTGCATTAGAGCCAGCACGAGTTGCACTGGCTGGGCAGCTCAGGAAGTTGCAGTTCAAAGAAGTAACTTTTCCAAGGTTCATTTCTTCTCTTTGTCATGCAGTTATCCTGTAAGTCAGTGATTTTCAACCTTTTTTACATTTACAAAATCCTGCGACACACCACCAACCAAAATGACACAAAATGACACTCTAACATCGATGAATGGAAGGGTGTTTCGTTTGGAGATGGCGTTTAAGCTTGCTTGGCACCATGGTGGTATTGGACAGCTTCTCACCACACACCAAGCACAGCGGAGTCGGTGCCGTCGCATCCCCGGTGAAAGTGAATCCAAATGAAAGATAGCTTTCGCTGTATTGTCTCGAGCTCACCGTCTTTTCTTTTTTCTTTTGTCCACCACTCATTTTAGGGCCTTCAACTGTGTCATAATTTTGTCCAGGGCCCTGTTCGGCATTTGCATTTTCCCTTCTCAAAAACTTCTCCATCACTGTCACTCGCTTGACTTGCTGTGATCCCAAATTGCTACTGTCACTAGACGTGCAGCTGCAGCACTAACTCTAACTTTGTTTACTTAGCCACGTCTGAGTGAATCCAAGATGGCGCGACCATAGCACTCTTGCGTCACTTCTTAGGTGATGCGAGAGTGCTATGGTTCCATTTCTTAAAGGGACAGATGCGCCTTATAGTTTATATATGAATGAAGTTCGAAAATAATTTCCCACGGCACACCTGATGATCTCTCATGGCACACTAGTTGAAAATCACTGCTGTAAGTGAGGCAGAACTATTTATTTTGCTTATGTTACCTATCAAATGGTGGCATACAGTAATATTTCTGTACAGAAAAAAAGGAAAAATTTTCTTTCTGCTTAATCAGAGGTAAACATGAATTTGATGGTCAGAGTTTTGCATAATATTGCAGATTCCTATGCAGAGGTTCGTTTTTCTTTTCCATCCTTTTTGTCTGAAAGAGTGTATTTTCTAGTTTTTTTCCTTCATAGTGAATGCTTCCTCTGATTCAAGTTAGTGTTTTGTGCCAGAATTTCAGACGAAGAAGCTGCAACATTGCAGCATTTTTGCTGAAGTGCTATCTTATCCCCAGGAAGCAAGATTGGGGAAAAAAGCCAACAAAGGTGAAGTAACACTTAAACAAGACTTTTCTTCACCTTGCCTGGCTAATTTGCTATCGCATCCTTTTCTTTCATGCACAGGTTGAGTACCCTTTATCTGAAAATCTTGGGACTAGAAGTGTTTGGGTGAATGAATTTTTTTCACATTTTGAAGTACCGTAGAGTCTCGCTTATCTAACATACCTCTGCCAGCAGAACGTTAGATAAGCAAAAATATTGGATAATAAGGAGGAATTATTAAGGAGGGAATGACAACTTTTTCAGAAGCGAATTTCCCTTCTAAAGGGTAGATTCCTCACTTCCTGTTGTCTCAACCCCCCCCCCCCCAAACACACACACACACCTGTTATTAACTGAGTCGTTTGTAAATTTGGATGTTTATAACTCAAGGACTGCCTATACTACAGACTGGTAGTTGTTGCTTTTGTATTTCCAGTGAATGTTGGTTTTAATGAGTGACTTGTATCACTGCCTCCTGTTATTCATGTGCAGTCTCACTTTGGGAAATACCCCACTATTTTGATACCTTTTAGCCTTGTGACAGAGGTATCAAAAGTATCTATAGTAGAGTTTCACTTATCCGACATAAACAGGTTAGCAGAACACTGGATAAACAAAAATGTTGGATAATAAGGAGGAATTAAGGAAAAGTGTCAAATGTCAAATTACGTTATGATTTTACAAATTAAGCACAAAAATATAATGTTTTACAACAAATAGACAGAAAAAGCAGTTCAATACACAGTAACGTTATGTAGTAATTACTGTGTTTTCGAATTTAGCACCAAAACATCGCAATGTATTGAAACAGCTGTGGATCCAGGCGGGAGGCAGATTGCGTTGGATAATCTAGAACAGGGGTGCTCACGCTTTTTCAGCATGGGAGCTACTGATCAAAAAACCAAGTCCCAAAGATCATCTACCCAGAAATGTAAAACGTATAACTATTTTCTTATTTATTTATTTATATTTATTATTCATTTTTATGTACCGCTCCTTCCAGCAGGCATGGGGCAGTTTACATAAAATGAAGTTATAAAACATCAACATTTCAATTTAATAACAACAATATAAAACAGAGCATAAAAATACATCCAACCACCACATTTCTCCCACACTGCCATATTACCACACATATTATCAGCCAGAAAGTAAGAAGAGAGGCTTTTGAACTGCAAGGCCATTTAATACTCAGCAAGGTAAACAAAGGGGCGTGCATAAATACATCCAACCACCCCATTTCTCCCACACTGGCATATTACCACACATATTATCAGACAGAAAGTAAGAAGAGAGGCTGTTGAACTGCAAGGCCATTTAATACGCAGCAAGGTAAACAAAGGGGCATGCAAAATACATCCAACCACCCCATTTCTCCCACACTGCCATATTACCACACATATTATCAGCCAGAAAGTAAGAAGAGAGGCTTTTGAACTGCAAGGCCATTTAATACTTAGCAAGGTAAACAAAGGGGCATGCAAAAATACATCCAACCACCCCATTTCTCCCACACTGCCATATTACCACACATATTATCAGCCAGAAAGTAAGAAGAGAGGCTTTTGAACTGCAAGGCCATTTAATACTCAGCAAGGCAAACAAAGGGACATGCAAAAATACATCCAACCACCCCATTTCTCCCACATTTCCATATTCCCCAACATATATTTCTCAAGGAACAAAGCAAGCAGAGAGGCTTTGGACCTAAAAGGCCATTTTTAAAAATAAAAATAAAACAAAGAGACATGCCAAAATACAATCAAGCGCCCACCCCATTTCTCCCACATTTCCATATTCCCCAACATATATCTCTCAAGGAACAAAGCAAGCAGAGAGGCTTTGGAAGTAAATTGCCATTTTTAAACATTAAAAATAAACAAAGAGACATGCCACAGAACAATCAAGCACCCACCCCAAAGTAAAAAGACCGACCTTTGAGATGCGGTAAGGAAATGACCCCAAAGCGTCCTTCTTCTCCTCCTCCGTCGTTGCTCCTATATCCACGCCGCCAGCATGCATGCCGCCTCCAAGAGCTCACGAGATGTCCGAGAGGCAGAATGGGCACTTCTGCGCATGCGCGCGGGGCCAGCCATGCATCGCGTCATCCAGGCTCACCCCCTTTGGTCTCCTACGACTCTGAGTGGCTAGAGGAGGACGGAGGGAGGAGGAGGAATCCAAAAGAGGGGGCCCATTCTGCCTCTTAGACTCTGGAGCTTTAGGAGGCGGCGCGCGAGCAGGGAGCGGGGAGGAGCAACGATGGAGGACTTCTTTGCAGCGTGCAGGGGCACGTGAAGAAGACCAACAGCAAAAAACCTGGTCAGGGGCCTGAAGATCACCAGGATGAGGCCCAAAGATCACCCTGGTGATCGCGATCACCGTTCTGAGCACCCCTGATCTAGAACATTGGATGAGCAAAGACTGAATAAGTGAGACTCTACTGTACTTCTATTTGCATATATTTACCTACTGAGATATCTTGGAAATGGGACCCAAGTTTAAACCCAGAATTCATTGACTGTATATACATGGACTGGAGGTCCATTAGAACACAAAGTGTCACTATCTCAACCATCCATGTGAGTATTTTTGATTTTGGAATGCTGGATAAGGATTCTCAACCTATATAAGAGCCACCCCCCCCCCCCCAACCAATTCTCTCTCTTTTCCTCTCTGGTAATATTCCATTATTGGGTAGCATTTTAGAAGGTAACCAGTCTTAACATAACCATAACACAATCCAACAAAAAATGTTGTGTTTTGGTTTCGGGTCTATTCCTGGGGTTATTTGGGGCACCAATTCAGAAAATTGCATTGGATAGACTGCATCAGCATTAGTTTCTTAGAAATGGTTATCATGGTTTTCTGCCAATGAGCAAATGTCAACTGGTAGATGGCATGTGTTCTGTATCTCAACTACTAGAGCTTATAGAGAAAAACGGGTGCAATTTTTGGAAGTGGCAGGTCAGATATACCCAGAAACAGGTTCAACATTTGAGGCACCAAAATTTGTGTTGGCCAGTGTAATCCCTGCAATATCAAAACATAGCCAGTGAATGAGCAGAAAGCACTGAATCATTTGGGCAGCTATGGGTTGATCATCATCCCTTGATATTTGAAAATAAACAGTCTTTGTTAAAAAGTATTTACGCAAAACCCACAATGATGTGGAAACAGGTGGGGCCACTCTCCAGCCTTTCTTGTTCTGTTTGTGAAACAGTACAGACAAAGCAAGTCTTCAACTGTACATGGAGTAATTGTTTTGTACAATAGGTACAACTGTTGAATGTGCAAATACATTTAGCAGGTAAGGCAGATTTTCTAAACTAGGGAGTAGGAAGACGGGGGAAGGGGTCCCACAAAGACATCTATTTTAGCGAACACCGGGGTTTCTGGGTCATATTTGTTACACTCTAATTCATGACACTGGCATAACTAGGCTGGCATAGGCAGCGGTAGAAGGAGAAAGAAGGTTGTTGGAGCAGTTGCTGTCAAGTAAACGAGGCAGTAGAGGAATAGGCTGCTTGGAGCCAACACATTTTTGTCTGCTTTCCCTTGCTATTACTGTGAGGAAAAACAAAAACTGCAGCAGGCCAAGGAATCAATGGGCAGATGAAGGAAACGTTAGTGCATTTCATTCTCTTTAATAATAATAATAATAAAATAATACTTTAATATTTGTAAGTCGCCCTCCACCGGCGGTGCTCAGGCGACTCACAACAGTTAAAACCCTAGGGTGAACAATGTACAACAGTTTAAAACATGGAATATGAACAGGAGGGGTGGCTCAGGTAGTCGAGGGTACCGAGCCAGTCCCGAACGCTAGGCGGAAGAGCCAGGTCTTAAAGGCTGGCCGGAATCCAGATAGAGTCGGAGAGGATCTGAGGGTGGGCGGCAGTGAGTTCCAAGTCGAAGGGGCGCGACGGAGAAGGCTCTCCGCCGAGTTTCCGCCAGTCTAGCCTCCCGCACTCCAGGGGTAGTCAGGCGGTCACCGTTGATGGAGCGTGCTGGCCTCTCGCTGCATTGGGCCGTCAGCCGGTCACTCAGATAGGAAGGCCCAATGTTGTGCCGGGCTTTAAAGGTGAGCACCAGGAGTTTGTAAAGGGCTCTGAACTCTAGGGGCAGCCAGTGAAGTTCTTTAAGAATGGGGGAAATGTGATCCCTCACTGATGACCCAGTAATGAGTCTGGCTGCGGCGTTATGGATACGTTTCAGCCTCTTAGTTGTTGTCTGGGGGAGGCCCACATATAGGGCGTTGCAGTAGTCGAGGCGTGAGACGACAGTGGCATGGACCACTGTTCTCAAGGCCTCTGGTGGAAGGTAGGGAGCCAGCCGCCGGGCCCGCCGGAGATGGAAAAAGGCGCCCTTAGCTGCAGCCTGGATCTGGGCCTCCATCGTGAGATTTTCGTCTAGGATCACTCCCAGGCTTTTCACCGCCGGGGCTGGAGCCAGGGACTCGCCCTCGAAGAGTGGAAGTGGTGGGCGGGGGTCGGGACGACCCGGCCAGAGGATCTCCGTTTTAGCCGGGTTGATCTTGAGTCTATATGCCCTGAGCCAGCTCGTCACCGCCCTCAATCCTAGGCTGAAACTGTCCGGTACTGATGATGACCCTGGGTCAAGCTTCAAGAGCAGCTGCGTGTCGTCTGCGTATTGGTAGCAGGAGAACCCATGGCTCCTAGCAATATTAGCCAGGGGCTGGATGTAGATATTAAAGAGGGTGGGAGATAGAATGGCACCCTGAGGGACTCCACACTCCAATTCGTTTTCAAAGAGACTTGACCCTGCCACTCGACCCGCTGCGAGCGGCCTCGCAGGAACGATTCCAGCCAGGCCAGAGCTCTGTCTTGGATCCCGGAGGCCGCCAGGCGATGGAGAAGCAGGTCGTGGTCGACGGTATCAAAGGCCGCCGTAAGGTCCAAGAGGACTAGGATTGCCGAGCCTCCCGATCCAGTTGTCGACGGATGTCATCAGTGATTGCCACGAGAACGGACTCCACTCCGTGGCCCGCGGAAGCCCGACTGGGACGGGTCCCAGCCCCCCGGATTGATCCAAGAAGACCCGAATTTGGCTTTCTACTGCTCGTTCAAGGAGCTTGCCCAGGAAGGGTAAGTTGGCAACCGGGCGGTAGTTAGCAGGAACCTCGGGGTCAAGCGATGTCTTTTTCAAGGGGGTGACTCTCGCCTCTTTCAGGGAGTCCGGAAAGGCACTTGTTTCAAGAGAGAGATTCACCAGGTCCCTCAGAGCACCGGACAAGATGTCAGTATTGGACTTGATTAGATGTGATGGGCAGGGATCCGTTGGGCAGGTCGTCGCTCTCGCCCCCGGTCACCAGCTTTCTCACCTCCTCCGTTGTTAGGGGGCTGAACTCTGAGAGACGCTGTCCGGTTGCCCGGATGGGGAGCTGGGACCTCAGGCCGTCTTCCTCGGGGATCGATGGTAAGTCCTTCCGAAGGGCCGCGATTTTTCAATGAAGTGTCTTTGGAAGTCGTCAGCTGTTAACGCCGAGTTGTTAGGTTCCGTGTGTGGGGGCGAGGAGACTCCGGACAACTTTGAAAATCTGCGCCGAGTGGGAGCCCGCAGCAGAAATCTGGGCTGCGTTATGGGATCTCTTCGCCTTTTTGATCTCGAGTTCATATAGCCTGTGCTGGGCTCTATAGGCGGCTCTGGTTTCCACGCTCGGCTTTCGTCGCCAGGAACACTCGAGTTGCTTCCTCCGATGTTTTATCTGCTTCAGGTGTGTTGTAAACCATGGAGAGCAGGTTTTCCTTGGGCGAAGGGGGCGCCTTGGGGCGATCTGATCAATGGCCCTAGAGAGCACACTATCCCATCTGGCGACCAGATCTGACAGAGATCCTCCGGGGACTTCCAAGGGTTCCAGCGCCGCTGCAAAAGCCTTTGGGGTCATCGCGCTCTTTTGGCGGGCTAGGATAGGCCTAGGCTCTGGTGGTGTTGCGAGGGGATGTTGACCTCTACCCTCACGGTCAGGTGGTCCGACCAAGGCACTGCTCTGGTATCACGGTGTTGTATTGCGAGACCCTGACTGAAAATCAAATCCAGTGCATGGCCAGCTTGGTGGGTGGGACCAGTGGCTGTCCTGGAGAGGTCGAGGCGTCCATATGCATAAGGAATTCTCGTGCAGCGGGTGAAAGGGGACTGTGTCCGGGTGGATGTTGAAGTCGCCCAGTATAAGAAGCCGGGAAACTTCAAGGCCCAGTCCACGATCAGATCCTGTAAGGCAGAAGTGGCATCTTTTTGGGCCCCGGGGCCGGTAGACGACCAGGAGCCCCGTCTTTCCTTCCTCTCCAAGGGTTGCCCCAGGCATTCAATGCCGGTCAGCTCCGGTGTTTGGAGAACAGAAATGGTAACCGCGTCCTTCACAACCAGTCCTACTCCACCACCTCGACCTGTAGGTCTTGGGCGGTGGAAGGCTCGAAAAGCCTGGGGGCTATTTCCTGGAGGAGGACACAGTCACCGTCCTGAGTCCACGTCTCTGTGATGCAGATAGCATCCGCGTTCTGTTCTACAATAAAGTCCCGCAGGGTGGCCCGCTTGTTGCAGATCGACCTCGCGTTGAGAAGTAGCAGTGAGGACCCGGGTGAAATAGGTGTTTGCTGGCGGGCATGGCAGGTAATGGGACGGAGCCAGAATGAAGGGATTTACGGCGCTGATTGGAGGAGGGTGGGTTGGTGTTCCTTGCCCTCCTCTGCCCGCTGATTACTGGGATGGGGCAGGTGGGGCGCCTTGGTACTGATGGTTGTAGCCGGGCGCTGAGTTTGCGGCACGTCCCCCGAAAAGGGGACGTTAGGGAGGCCTGATTTTGATTGCAGGCTTGTGGAGGCGAGTAGGACGGTGGTTGTGTCGCGGAAGGGCCGGCGGGAGCTCTGAACCTTCGAGCCCAGAAGGTTCTGGTCCTGAAGGGACCGGGATTGTCAGCTGGGGTGCCCTGGAGTTGTTATGACCCCTCTGGGTGGCGATGTTGAGTTTGCACTGCTTGGATGGATCTGAGCATGGTGCTTTGGGTCTTTCTTGCGGGGCCCTACTCGCGGGGCCTGTGGGTCGGGGTCTGTAGGTTGTGGCGGGTCGACGCTTCAGTGCCTAATCTAGAGGCCGCTCGCTTCCGCCGGCGCCTCAGGGCCTTCCTTGCCCCCCTTTTTGCCCGCCTGGTCCCTCCGTTGTTATTAATATCACAGTCATCCTCTAATTCTTGAGGGGATGCGCGACTTTAGTGAGCTACTCCAGTTGTCTTGCAGTGAATAACCTTTATATACGGAGTTATACGCTCTTAGAAATTAATCCTGATCCAGATTTCTTGGTCACAAGATGCATTTTAATATGGGTATTTTAGAAAAATGAATAAAAACAGGGTTCAGTATTCTCACTCTTGTCAAAATGCCAATGGTGAGTGTACCAGGCACATAATAATTGGGATACGCTGAGAATGAGAAATGTTACCGAAAAGATACATATGTGTGTATTTTGTAATGCCATTTTTGAGAAAGGATAGTGTAAAGAGGCTGATCAAATGAACCAGCTGGACAGGGTGGACCCTCTTTTTCTGATCCCACCGCTGCCACAAATTTGTAACGATGAGGTCATTACGTATCTGACCTAATGTAAAAGGGTGTTGTATAACTTTAATTTAAGGATCCCTTAAATATGAAGAGATTAGCCACCAGATTGTGAGAACTGTTGTTGTTATCAGTTATCGAGGAGGGTCTGTCACCAATTATTGTGGGACTTCAAACTGTGTAACAAGACAGGTTAAAAACACTTTCCTGTCTTGCTTTACTCTGAGGCTTGACTTTTAAAATACGGAACAGACAGAGATTGTTGATGAAAAGAACAATAACAGTTTATTTATAGCTTGGCACAAAAGTGTGATGGATACGTTATAACTTCTTAGAGGCTCAACTCATCATGGTTACGTTGGTATTGTAGAAGATACAAAGTTTAAAATGTTTGACTGTTACTATTACTCAGTAAGATCAGTATGCAACTATCTCACACACAGACCTTCTTTCTTCCTATAGGCACCTTGCCTATCTCTAGCCCTCAGGCTCTATACAACCAGACTGGCTCGCAAGCTCAGCCTACTAGAACTGTCTCTCTACAGCTCCAAAAACAGACTGCCCTCAGAACCAGCTCTCTCCTAGAGCTGGGCTGACAGTTAAACTGTCAAAATTCAAACTTCCCCAGAATTCTATTCTTGGCTGTGGCAGAAAGCTGTTGACTCCTCCTACCTCTGCCTTACAGCCATGTTGCTATGACAACTCTTCCCCAAGGTGGGCCTTCACTGAAGAAGTGCACCTTCCCTAAACATCTAAACATCTCAATACATATTCAATCCTCAATCCTATAATAAAAAATAAACACTTCTGCACAGATAGTCTTAAGTCTTCTGTCTTAAGATGCCAGGCAGACTATAGAGCAGGGCTGCCCAGGAAGTCTATCACGATCGACCAGTCGATTCCGGGACCGAAGGAGGTCGATCCCAGCCGGATGGGGCGCTTCTCAGAGGTGGCTGCGCCAGGCTGCGCCAAGCCCCTCCCCAGCTTCGGCACTCCCAGCAGCTTCTCCAGGCTTGAGGATGGCAGTGCCAAGCCAGCCTTGTGCTACCTATGTCACCACTGGATTGGCATTGCCATCCTCAAGCCTGGAGAAGCTGCTGGGAGCTCCAAAGCCAGAGGAGCGTGGCTTGGTGTGGCTTGGTGTGGCCTGGCTCTGCCCCCTCTGGCTTCCACTCTGCCAGCAGCTTCTCCAGGCTTGAGGATGGCAATGCCAAGCCAGTGGTGGCATAGCTAGCACAAGGCTGGCTTGACATTGCCATCCTCAAGCCTGGAGAAACTGCTGGGAGCTCCAAAGCCAGAGGGGAGGGGAGGGGCTTGGCATGGCCTGGCTCTGCCCCCTCTGGCTTCAGCTCTACCAGCAGCTTCTCCAGGCTTGTGGATGGCAATGCCAAGCCAGCCTTCTGCTAGCTAAGCCCCAACTGGCTAGGCATTGCCATCCTCAAGCCTGGAGAAGCTGCTGGTAGAGCGGAAGCCAGAGGGGGGCGGAGCCAGGCCACGCCAAGCCCCACCCCCACCCTTCCCCTCTCCAGCCTTGAGGAGGTAGGTAGATCTTTCTGACTTGGTTTTATTACAAGTAGCTCGCGTGCTGAAAAAGTGTGGGCACCCCTGCTATAGAGCCAAGAAAGGAGGATTAGAATCCTAAAGAAGGGAGAAATGTAGGGCAATGTTTCAATAGCGCTTTGAAAAGGAACTTTTCAGCTTACTCGTACAATACCAAGAATACCACAAGCAGCATGGGCAGTTGTGGATTCTGGGAACTGTTATAGAATAGTAGAAAAATAGAATAATAGAGTCATAGAGCCATCCAGTCCAACCCACTGCCAAGAAGCAGGAAAATCGCATTCAGAGCATCCCTGTCAGATGGCCATCCAGCCTCTGTTTAAAAGCCAAAGCCTCCATTTGGGGCAGAAGTTCCACAGTCTGGAAAATGAAGATGGAATCCTTTCTTGTAGTTTGAAGCCATTTTTCCGTGACCTAGTTTCCAGCTGCTGAAAACAACTGGCTCCTCCTCCCTATGACTTCTTCTCACATATTTATACAAGCTTCTTCTCCTCTTAGCCTTCTCTTCTTCAGGCTGGAATCTCTCTTGAAGCTTCTTGTATTTTCTAAAGAAGGAACCATTGTTCCAGACAGTTCCACTGCTGAATCTCTCACAGTCAGGTAGTTCTTCCTAATGTTCAGATGGAATCTCCTTTCTTGTAGTTTGAAGCCATTGTTCCCCCTAGTCTCCAGGGTGACTTGCTCCCCCTACATGACTTGCTCTCACATATTTATACATGGCTAGTACCATGTATAAATATGGCTAGTACCAGGCTAAACATGCCCAACTCATTAAGCCACTCCTCATAGGGCTTGTTCTCCAGACCCTTGATCATTTTAGTCGCCCTCCTCTGGACACATTCCAGCTTGTCAACATCTCCTTTCAATTGCAGTGCCCAGAACTGGACATAGCATTCCAGGTGTGGTCTAACCAAGGCAGAATAGAGGGGTAGCATGACTTCCTTGGATCTAGACACTATATTCCTATTGATGCAGGCCAAAATCCCATTGGTGTTTTTTTTTTGCCACCGCATCACATTGTTGGCTCATGTTTAATTTCTTGTCCATGTGGAGTTATGAAGAGTAACTTTCCCTAGAATGGGTTTAGATATATGAGAGTCAATTTGAAATAAAGACTCAATCAGTCTATGATGAAACTGATGCAAAGAAATGATGGAACAGCTGGAAATATTCTACTTTGCCTTTCAAATGCAGTTGTTTATTGCAGTCTCCAGGAAGGTAAAGACTCTGAAAATGACATCCAGAAGCATTTGCATATGAGCTACTGCAACCTGCTGTCTCTTGAGTGTCTTGGTGTCTCTTTGCAGTGTCAGCTGGCATTTTTGAGTACAAGCCAGAGGCTGTGTACTGATTTCACTTTGAGAGGAGTTAAGATGGAATTGCCACTGACAATTATGATGCACTGTTGATCAGATCGGTTCTCTAATATGGAACAACTTGTAATGGGAATTTAAGGTCTGCAACCACATTATTCTTACTGCCTTTAATAAGAAACATTCTCATTCTCTACACGCTGACTCCTATACCCATGGGTCTTCCTGATGGAAGTGAATTAGTTTCTTCCCTTGTTGATTCTGAGGTTTTTATCCTATCTTTGTCAGTTTTGTCCCAGGGTAAATAAATTGTTCGGTTTTGAAGACAGGAGATAGTCCATGCAGCAAGATTAATTTTTTTCAATGTTCTGGATTTTACAGAAATGTATGAAAATAAATATGTTCCATACATTTTACAAAAATGTATGAAAATAAATAATTAAAATGCATATAATTTCCCTAAGACCAGGGGCGGATCTTAGTGGAGGCAAATTAAGCGACCGCCTCAGGGCACCACGTGACCAAAGGGCGCATCCAGGGCCGGGTGCCACGCCCCCAGGGGTGCCGGCAGGGTGGGAGGAAGGGCTCACACAGGGCGAGAGAGGAGGAGGGAGAGGCGCACGCCTTTCCCTTCTCCCTGCCTCGCCCTGCGCCCATCTCATCCCTCACCCTGTGCATGCCTTCCCCCCCGTCCCTGCCGAGGATGCCTTGCACAGGGCAAGAGGGAAGGGAGCAGAGGTGCCCGCCTTTCCCGTCTCCCTTGCCTCCCCGCGTCTCCTCCCTCTGTTGCCGCTGCTGCTGCCGGTCCACGTGGGGCGAGGGAGGAGGCCACGTGGGCGCCCTTATCTGGGGGCTCGGAGCAGGACTGAGCATCCAGACGAGCCTGCCAGCCAGAGGGCGCCTAGCCCAACCCCCGGGCCTTTGCTTCCGAAATTAGCCTAGACCTGATACACACACATATATACATACACACAAAAAGAGAATAGGAAGATGGGAGGGAAAAGGGTGAGAAGGGAGGAAGGGGAAGGTAAGAAGGGGAAAGAGAATAGGAAGGGGGCAAGGAAAAGGGTGAGGAGGAAGGAAGGGTGGGGAATGTACAGACCCACACAAAGAATAGGAAGAGGGGAGGGAAAAGGGTGAGAGCCCTTCCACACAGCCCTATATCCCACAATATCTACTTTGAATATCTGAGTCCACACTCAGATAATGTGGGGTTTTCTGCCTTGATATTCTGGGGTATAGGGCTGAGAAGGAAGGAAGGGGAATAGATATAGATATAGACACACACACACACACACTCAAAGAGAATAGGAATAGAGCAGGGAAAATGGTGGGAACGAATACACACACACACACACACACATATAGTATATATATGGCATGGGCCAACTTCAGCCCTCCATGTGTTTTGGACTTCAACTCCCACAATTCCAAACAGCCAGTAGGAAGTCCAATATATCTGGAGGGCCCAAATTTGTCTATGCACCCAATCCATACACACACACACACACACACACACACACACACACACACACTAGCTGTACCCGGCACGCGTTGCTGTGCCCTATTTAGGAGATGCGAGAAAGTCTGAGTATGTAAGGGTTGGAATTGATGTTAGTTATGGTCTTGGTGGGGTCATGGCTGTGTCGTTGTGGGTTGTTCTGGTGGGTGGGATGTTGAAGTCCTGTGGAGTTGTTGGTGTGTGGTGTTGCTGGCGTTCTGCATAGCTTGTGGATATACAATGTTTTTTGTCTTTCCGTCTGCTGTGTTGATGTAGAGGTTGATGCTTGTGTGGGTGGGGTACTTTGGAAGTGAGTGGAGGTACTTGAAATCCCATCATCCATGGTGTGCCCTCCTCTAAACCTCAGTTGGATGGAGTGTGGGTCATGGGGGCACTGTGTGCCAAGTTGGGTCTTTATCGGTCTTGGTTCTGGCCACAGTGGTCTGTGGGGAATGAAGGGTTTGAAAGTACTACAAATCCCATAATCCATGGAGGTACATCAAATCCCATCATCCATGGTCCACCCTCCTCCAAACTGCAGTAGAATGTAGCGTGGGTCATAGGGGCTCTGTGTGCCAAGGTAGGTTACTGTAAATTCAGGCCATACACAATGTCCCATGAGCTGAGGCCTAGTCAGGAAAATCATGTTAATGAAGCCTTACTGTCAATTCAGGCCATACACAATGTCCCATGAGCTGAGGCCTAGTCGGGAAAATCAAGTTAATGAAGCCTTACTGTCAATTCAGAGCTTAAACAGCATCCCATTAAGTGAGGCCTAGTCAGGGAAATCAAGTTAATGAAGCCTTACTGTCAATTTTGGGTGTGGTCTGTGATTTGTAGGGGTTTAAATTTTAAGTGGGAAGTGAATTGGGTGTTTGTGTTGGCGACTGCCTCAGGCCTTATCCTCCTCTGCCAGTTTATTATGGGTCGGAATGTTCATGTTGGCTGGCCAATGGAGGCGTTGTGCAAATACTCTCTCATTGCCAACCAATCATGTTGTCAGAATGTAGAGGCTGGGAGATTCGTTGGTGGCCGTGGAGGATGCTGGGAAATGTACGTTTTTTTGTATCGTTGTTTTGGGGGCCTTCTAGGTTTTGGGGGGAAAGGGTTTTTTTTGCTAAAAACCTACCTTGCCTGAGGCCTATTTTTGTTGCCAAGTTTGGTGTCTCTGCCTTGTAAGGTTTCTCTGCCTAGGATGGTTGTTCCATGACGGGACCTCCTTTATATAATAGATACCGTGTTTCCCGAAAGTAAGACAGCGCGTCTTTCTTTCTTTCCCAAAAAGTCCCCCTACGTCTTACTTTTGGGGTACGTCTTATTTAGCCCAAGACGTACCCCGTCGCCACGCCCACGCCGCCGCCGCCGCCGCCGTCGTCGCCGCAACCGGAGGTGTGCCGCGCACACCCGTGGCACACCTCCGCGGCACACCTCTTCGCCAGGGCTCCAGGCAAGGGAGGGGAAAGGAGCCAGGAGCGGGAGGAAGCTGCGGCGCGTCACTGTGACGCTGCGATCCTCACCACGCCCCTGGCTCCTTTTCCCCCTCCCTTGCTTGAGAAAGAAGCTTCTCTTCGCCCCTGGCTCCTTTCCCCCACCCTGGAAGGGAGGAGGAAGAGCCAGGGGGCAGAGAGAAGCGATCGCTTCTCTCCGCCCCCTGGCTCCTTTCCCCCACCCTTCCAAGGGAGGAGGAAGAGAGCCAGGGGGCGGAGAGAAGCAGCGACGCTCATCGCTTCTCTCCGCCCCCTGGCTCTCTTCCTCCTCCCTTCAAGGGGGGAAAAGGAGCCAGGGGCGGAGAGAGCGCGATCGCTCTCCGCCCCCCTGGCTCTCTTCCTCCTCCCTTCCAAGGGTGGGGAAAAGGAGCCAGGGGGGCGGAGAGAAGGACGCTCTCTCCGCCCCTGGCTCTCTTCCTCCTCCCTTCAAGGGTGGGGAAAGGAGCCAGGGGCGGAGAGGAAGCGAGAACTCTCTCCGCCCCTGGCTCTCTTCCTCCTCCCTTCCAAGGGTGGGGAAAAGGAGCCAGGGGGCGGAGAGAACGATCGCTCTCTCCGCCCCTGGCTCTCTTCCTCCTCCCTTCCAAGGGTGGGGGAGAGAGCCAGGGGCGAAGAGAAGCTTCTTTCCTCAAGCAAGGGAGGGGAAAAGGAGCCAGGCGTGGTGAGGATCGCAGCGTCACAGTGACGCGTCGCAGCTCCTCCCGCTCCTGGCTCTTTCCCTCCCTTGCCTGGAGCCCTGGCGAAGAGGTGTGCCATGAGGTGTGCCACGGGTGTGCCGCGCACACCTCCGGTTGCGGCGGCGGCGGCGCGACGGCGGGACGAGGTACGGCTTATATACGGGGTATGGCTTATATAAGCCAACCCCCCAGACACCCCCGATACGTCTTACAATCGGGGGTGTCTTACTTTCGGGGAAACACGGTATATAGATACACACACACACACACAGTGATTGGTTGGGGGGCACCAAAATACTGTTCACTTACCATTTAATATTACCTAGGTCCGGCCCTGCCTAAGACCACAGTGAGATCTCTCTCTCTCTCTCTCTCTCTCTCTCTCTCTCTCTCTCTCTCTCTCTCCCTCTCTCTCTCTCTCTCTCATGTGTGTGTTAGGCCATTCTTCATTGTTATGCCGAATCAGGATCTTTAAATGGGCCAAAGATCTGATTCAGTTTGAGTCTATTTCCTGTTAATTTCATCCCTCCATCCACTATCATCACTGCAAGTGACCTATGCCAAACTCTGTGAGCAGCTTGATCAGAAAGAAGCTGGGATAGGGTTGGGGAAAGGATGATATAGTTTGTGTTTAAAACTTTTAATTTCTTTTTATTTTTCTTGTATTATATTAAGAAATTCAATAAAAATTTATTTTAAAAAATAAAACAGAGAAAGGAAAAAAGAATGTGGCAGAAAAAGAGAGGAAAAAAGGGTATTGTTTGGGCTTCTCAGGTCAGGACTATCCTATCCCCTTGGATCTCAGTTTCAAAACCTGAGATTTAGGGCGATTTCTTCACAGATACTATAATCTATTTTGGAAGTCAGAAGCCCCCGATGGTGCAATGGGTTAAACCTTTGTGCCAGCAGGACTGCTGAATGAAAGGTCGGCAGTTTGAATCCACAAGACAGAGTGAGCTCCCATCTGTCAGCTCCAGCTTCTCATGCGGGGACATGAGAGAAGCCTCCCACAGGATGGTAAAACATCTGGGCATTCCCTGGGCAAGGTCTTTGCATACAGCTAATTCTCTCACACCAGAAGTGACTTTCAGGTTCTCAAGTCGCTCCAGACATGAAAAAATTGGAAGTCAATTAAAACAAACTGGTTTCACTGTGCACAAATACCCCAGGAACCAGTTAAAGGCTGAATGTGGATAGGAAATCAATCCAGGAATCATGGTAGCCACACCTGGACAGTCACTGGAAAATGCAGTTTGTTCTTAACTAGTCTGCTGAGATATGTTGATGCACATATCCATGTTTGTTCGGAATCAACCCAGTTTTGAACTCCATTTGGAATATACTTTGATTGTCTGCAGCACATTATTATCCTTATTCTGAACTTTGGCAAATTATGTAACACAATGTTTCTGGCTGGATGTGTGCTGCAGTGTGCATTGGGGTATGAGTTTTGTGAACATCTTGCTCTTGAGTTAGCTTCCAGTACATTATAATGTCTGTGCAGAACTGCTTCTAGAGATTACCCCTTGTAATGGCATAGAAGGTACGAGGGCGGGTAAATAAGTGCGTGACTTTTTGAATGAAACACAGGATTTTTTAAATTTTTCAATGTAGTCTCCTTTGAGCTCTATACATTTTGTCCAATGTTTCTCCAATTTTTTATCCCTTCCAAAAAATAAGATTTGTCGAGGTCATCAAAATACGTATTTGTTTGTGAGATGGTTTCATTGTTGGTGGCCTTCTTTGGCACTAATTCTCCCTGATAAACCCACTGTTTTGACTGCTGTTTGGTCTCTGGTGTGTTGTGGTGGATCCACGTTTCATCCATGGTTACGAAACGATGCAAAAACTCATCCATATTGTGGTTGAACAACGCCAAACACTCCTGCGAAATTGTCACATGATTGTGTTTGTGGTCGATTGTGAGCAAACGCAGCACCCATCTTGCGGAAAGCTTTCCCATAGCCAAGTGATCATTTAAAATTGAAACCACTGAGCCATGTGAGATGCCTATGGCTTCCACAATCTCTCGCACTTTCAATCTCCGATTGGCCAACACCATATCGTGAATTTTTTCAATTGTTTCAGGTGTAGAGACCTCAACTGGGCGTCCAGAAAGTTCGGTATCTTCCGTGCTTTTACGGCCACAACGAAATTCAGTAAACCACTTTTTTATCATTGAAATTGATGGTGCAGAGTCCCCATAGTATTTATCAAGCTTAGCCTTGGTTTGAGTGGTGTTTTTTGTCCGCAAAAAATAATGCTTAATGAGCACACGAAATTCACTTTTTTTCAGTTTTTCCTCAAATCACACAGTAGTCTGCTATCAATGGCTGTCAAACACAAACTAAATGACACAGCTTGTTTAAATTTGCCTGTTGACAGGAGCAGTGTTGCCCTTTCAGTTAAGAGGTGGGAAATTCGAAAAGTCACAGACTTATTGACCTGCCCTCATAGGTCCTAGTGATGTCAGTCAGTGCACCTAGCATCATCCACAGCTGAGCAAAATGTGCTACTGAAATAAAGAATACCATCTAGTGAGAAAAATAAGTACATATACACTTGGCTTGACCTTGAAGGAGCTGAGGTGGCAATGGCCAACAGGGAGTTCTGGCGTGGGCTGGCCCATGAGGTCATAAAGAATCGGAAGTGACTGAACGAATAAACAACAACAAATACTTTTCCATGCAGTGCTTTTGCCCTGAAATTCCTTTCCAAGGGTTCAGGTCTTTAGAGCTCTTGCTACTTCTGGTGCTCCTAACGTCATCCATTTTTGTACTCCACATTGCCAGCAGGCATCTCGAGTCAGATTAAGTGCACAGCAATGCTGCTGTTGAAGGGAAAAATACTTGGCTGCACCTTGCTTTTTGTTACGGGGCAGGTTTCTTGGAGCAAAAGGTAGAAATGTTGAGATGCATTTATTTAATGACTTCTGGCATCAACCTGCATATTACAAACTGGCATTATTTCAAAAGGATAGCATGGGAAAGCTCTCACAGCACACCTTTTTGGGTTCAGCTCAGGAGAAGATGATGAGGGAGGGTCCCGGAGGGAAAGAGGGAACAGGTAGGGATATATTCTTGTCCATTGTACTGAGTATGAAGAAGGGTGTCCAAGTGCCTGAGCTTGATTCCCTGATCTTATGAGATGTGCCAGCAAGGAAGCAGAAGTCTGGGAAAATATGGATGGTATTCGGCATTGTTTAAGAGTAGAGACTGTTTGACCCGGGAGGATGCCATTGCTCCTTGACTGGAATCCTGGACACAGAACCTATGGGAGAAAGTGAAGCAAGGCTTAGTACTGTTTTCATGCCCTTTATCATTTTAGAAGCCTGAACAAATTTCAGGAAGGACATAGGATCTCCAACAGCCAGTCATCGTCAGCAACACCTCCACCATTGACATTTATTTTAGTTCTTTAAAGTTCTTTTTTGTCATTTCTCAACTTGCTAGGACTCCTAAGACAATGTATAATAGAAAAAAGCATTATTTAAAAATCGAACACTTTAAAGTTGTTTTTATAAAATAGTTAAAATAGTCCTGCAAAGCAGGCCAGGATTACCCATAAGGCCAACCTAGGCCATGGCCTAGGGGTGCAAGCTGAGGGGGGGGGGGCACAGATCACGGACCAAAATAAAAATAAAAATGTTGAAACAAATAAAAATGCAACGCGCATGGAGATGAGGAAGGAAGGATACCGGAGGTCCTCCTTTTTGGCGGCACCCCTCCCCCCCTTCCTGAATACCAGCTCCTGCCTCTGCTATTGTTGCGCAGACGGCGTATGTGCAGGGGCTCTCGACACTGGCGTCGACGTCGACAGGCGGAACAATTAACTCCCTCGATGCCGACAGCATCCACTTGCTGACTCCTTCAGTGCAAGTACAGGAAACTCCATTGCCCTAACACCATGAAAGCTGTTATTCCTCCTCCAACACAAGGAGGAGACTCCTCCTTACTGGAGAGAGAAGCGCAACTGCCAGCTACGGCACATGCGCAAACCCCAGTACAGGAGAGAAGCTCAACGCTACAAGTAGTGTAGTATATGTAAACATATTTCAACCTCCACTTATATAACGAGTCCATATAACAAAAAAACCTTTAAGATCTACACATGGGCTACGTGCAATTCAAAAAATTTAATTTACTGTATAATTTGTGGCTGTTGTGGGGGCCTTTATGTCGGGGAGACCACCAGGGAACTCCGTACTCGAATTTGCGAGCATAGATCACGCTTTCGGACGGGCTGTGACAATTCAGTACTATACACACATTTCAAGGCTCGCAATCTTTCCCATGAGAATTTTACTGTGCTGGTATTAGAGAAAGCCCATCCCCAACCCCACCAAAATATAAAACAATTGCTCCTACAGCTTGAAAATAAATGGATAGTTAATTTACAATGTGAGGAACCTCAAGGGTTAAACAATCAGTTAGCAATCAGTGAATTACTTATCTAGATTCACCTGTAGAATCCCTACTTAAACCTGGCTCTCTCGCTCCTTTGCGCCTCCAGCCCGATATCCAAGGATATTGTCAGCATTTGCGGTGCTTGTGTTCCTTCATGCATTGGTATGTATCCCTATCTGTTTACCAAATACCTGTATTCTATTCCAGTTGCCCTTGGCTGTTTCCTACTTTGGAACCCTTGTACACTGTATATTGAGTTTTGTATATCTATTATATCTCAGTGTTGTTCCTGTCTGAGACGCTCGCGAGACTTCGCTACCTAGGCCACGCCCCTGGTCCTGAGGAAGCCCCTTCGGGGGCAAAACGAAGGCGCGCATCATATTATGGTTTCGTTGACCATGGATTGTCTCCCCAAGATGCTTTAAAAACATTATACTGGCATAAAAAACCGGGACTTCCTGATTATTTTCATATATTTTGTGCTCATAACTCTGGGAGACATCCGGGACCGTGTCCCTTTCTTATGATGCAGGAACTCCTTTCCGCCTGTTTGCGACGGCTCTCCCTCACTTGCATGTGAGTTTACCGCCCGTGATTGCTTTGTATGAATATAAAGACAGTAATAGTATATATGTAATAACAATAATACGATGTGTGATATATAACTGACTGTGTAATATTGTGATAAGTTTACTATCTTGTATTTGGAACTTGAGAACTCTAAAACATATATGTGTTAAAGAAGCTTGAATGCTATTTGCCTTGTGATTCCATTCTTTCCACTGTATTTGGTGGGTCAGCCAGTTCTGTTTGTTTTCTGTTTGGGCAGGTGGGACACACAATTATTTCATCTTAGAAGCAAATTAGAACTCGGCGCAATTGGAATGAGGATGTTGATACATGAATATTGATCTGGTTCCTGCAATCTCCACTGTCTGTATTTCTAAATACTGGAACTTGGGTATTTCCATTTCATTGTAGTAAGGAATGTCAATCCATTCATGTCACTGGCATGCTCATGATCTTCATTCAAACTTTAAAGAAGCTAACTGAAAGCACTGGACCTATTTTGGAAATGGGATTCAGCACCATGGACAAGTGGACACATCATACCACTGACATGGAGGCTATCACTCTCACTGAACATGGTCAAAGATAGAAGCCAAAATACAATTTTCAGGAAGGACCAATTTTTTTTCCTGTCAGAGGGCTTTCTTCCTTGGACCACATGACCTACAGTAATTTTTCCTGATCTCCCTCCACTTCGGTTGAAGTCCAATGATTCTCAGCCTGAACCTGGTTAGGGTTAAGAGGATCTATATTAATCCATCCCTTGAATCTGAATGAGTTACTGTCATTGCTCTGGCCCCAGTCAGCTTTGTGTGTGTGTCAGGAGTGATTTGAGAAACTGCAAGTTACTTCTTGTGTGAGAGAATTGGCTGTCTGCAAGGACATTGTCCAGGGGATGCCCAGATGTTTTACCATCCTGTGGGAGGCTTCACATTAATAATAATGATAATAATAACAACAATAACAACAACAACACTTTATTTATATTCCACCCTATCTCCCCAAGGGGACTCAGGGCGGATCACAGTGCACATACACTGCAATCATTCAATACCGTTTTGGATAGTCAGGACAGAGACAGACAGAGCAGAAAGGAGGTTGATGTCCAGCTTTTTTGGTGCCTTGGAAGTTTTGCTCGAATCCAGCCGCATGGCAAAGAGCCATTTATGATGAAGAGCCATCAGTACTTCCTCCTTTCTTTGGGTGGCTGGGAATTTTCCGATCTTTTTCTTTATGGTGTCATAACATACCCCCTTGCTTGTTTTAGTGGTACTTAATTTCTCTACTTATAGCTCAAACTGTTTTTGAACTGCTTAGGTAAACAGTAAGCTGGGCTGACAGTCAGGTGCTCACGTCAACCCAGGGCTCTGAACTGGCAAACTTTTGGTTGGTAGATCTTATCATTGCTCATGATTTATCAGCTGTGCTAAAGCCTGGCCCACATGGGAAGATGGAGCTGATAAAATCTCTCCCCAGATTCTAACCGCCGACATTTCGGTCAGCAGTCCTGCTGGCACAAGGGTTTAACCCATTGGGCCACTGGGGGCTCTGGGGTCAGCTTGTTGGAGTCAACTTGTTGAAAGTGGGTGCTGCAACTCAAAAACATTGGAGGGAACTGTTCCTCACTTATGGATTCCAGCCCTTTCACCATTGTTGCACAGCCCAATAAAACGCACAAACTACATAAAACTTGACCTCATTAAAATGCATAGTATAACCCAAGAATACATTCAAAGCTTTGATCTAATATCCAAGAATAGCGAATCAGCTTCTGTACATTACTTTGGGGCATGAAAGGACAGATGGTACACATGCTTCCATTAAATTGGAACATTATACAGTTTGATTCAGAAGCAAGGTTACTTTTTAAAGCTTGCAAACCTACATTGATCTGCTTTTAAGTTTTTTTTTGTGGAGGTTCCCATCTTGTTTTTTTTTTAGCACCAAGTAGTTTTCTTTCAATTTTGGGTGATAAGCCTAATTGTGTATACACATTTTGGGTCAAATGCCATTTCTATGAAGGCAGGCAATGTATCTGGGGCCATTTGTTTCAGGCTAGCCGCTAGGCATGGTTTCGAACCCAAAAATGGCGATTCTAAAATCAAATGGGGGATTTTTTGATTAGTAAAAGAAAGACTTACAAAAAATTTTCCAAAAATTCTAAATGTAACTTAATTACTAACGAAATTGCTAGTAGTTTGTATGCCAGCGCATGCGCATTTCCAGATGGTTTTGGCCTACAACCCCAGAAATCCTAACAGCTGGTAAATTGGCTGGGATTTCTGGGAGTTGTAGGCCAAAACTTGAATCAATCACACTGAATTCTAGATGGGACTCTCCAAATAGGAAGGAGGGAGGAAGGAGCGGGTATTCTATTCTTGGAAGCAGCAAAAGAAAAGGAGGAGGAGCCCCCTCGCTCCTCGCTGCCTCTCTCTCACCCCGATCCCGAGGAAGCGAGGGCCCAAGTTTGCCCAGGCTGGTCATATACCTACATTCCATGCACATGCAATAATACAGCAGTAATAACAATGGGTATAAGAAGAGGTAAAATTCAAACCGAGGGACCAGTCAGAATACTTCGGTTTGAATTTTACCTCTTGTTATTGTTATTACTGCTGTATTATTGCATGTGCATGGAATGTAGGTATGACCAGTTGATTACTTATAATATTAGGCACTTACAGTAGCATTCATTCTATTATACATTAGGTTGGTTTCTCACCCCAATACTCTTTGATGTTTTAGATCCTGGCAGGCAGGAGAGGCAGGGAAGCCTGGAAAATGTAAACAGAGAGGTTTACTCAGAAGTAAATCCACAAAGGAGGGCCCTTCATCCAAAGTGCCCTCCTTTGCAGATTTACTTGAGTAATCCTCTCTGTTTACATTTTTTCCGGCTTCCAGCCGAAAGAAGGAGCGAAGTTTAGGGCTTGCCTTGCCATAATACTTATTGGCAAGGGAGGCGGGAGGGTGGTGAGAGAGAAGGAGGGTGCCCCCCACGACCTAATAACAACACTTAAGAAAATCCTGGCCCCGAAGTTCTATAAAGAAAGTCCACTTCCTGGTTGGCGTTCCAGGTGCGGAAATACTCAAAAGTAGCATTTCTTACGAATTTCTTACGAATCATTTCATTTTCATAACTTTTTTCTCATGCCTACTAGCCACTGTCAGCTCTGCAATATGAGCATTAAATTGATAAGTATTGGAGGCAGTGTGGGAGAAGCTCTCAGTACAATCTGTACATGGTGGCTTATGTGTAAATACGCTTCTGATGAATCAAAATAAATCTGTTGTGAAAAATACAGTTTAGGCATCCAAAGAAATGGGGCAGCAGCAAAGTCCCCAAAGTAATGCAAATACAGCCGATATAAAAGTTTTAAATGCAAATAATTTTCCATGTCACATTCTCTGCAATGCTAGAAATTTGGGGACCAAATTCAGAGAAATTTCAGTGGTGTGCACAGTTCATGTATTTATTTATTATTTATTTACCGCATTTTATCCCGTCCTTCTCAACCCCCGAAGGGGGACTTAGGGCGGCTTATGTTGAGCCCATTTAAAGGCTAATCAACAATTACAATACAACCAAACATGTACATAACATAATAAAACTTCATAATTAGAATCAGATGAAAACATCAATTAAAAACAAAAACCAGCCTCGTCAGTCTTAATGTCAATCCAGTTCATCCCTTTAAGGTGCTGCTTACCTCTATTGACCAAACGCCCTTGCCCCAAATTCCTCATTAATTGACAGGGTTGGGAAAGAATACTTTGTTGAGGACAGATCTCTAAATCTCCCAGCCAGCATGGCACCACCTCCTACCTGGTATAATAGCATTAGCACATTGTATATCCTAAGGCAGATGCTTCAGGCCCTTCACTTTGGACACTGGGGTCCATGCATTTCCATTTTAATTTCTTGCAGTTGCATTCTTGAGCATCGTGGGAAAATTAAATGGTAGATCCCAGTGTCCACAAGGTGAAGAATACATGGGCGACCGTAGGTGTGATAGGGTTGGTATAATTCAGAAAAGACTTCAAGGCACACACCAAAAACAAGGGGGCACCAGATGTCACTTTGCCCAAGATTTAAGATAACTTTGGGTACAAACTACTTTCCAATAACAACATTTGCTACTTTGTGGAGCGTACAAACAAAATAAAAACAAAAAAAACAGCTTGCGAAAAGAATATTGGCCATCCTTGCTTGCTTTACCTTGATAATATGCATGCATTTATGATAGGGATGTTGGACTGAAACCTGGAAAAGGATCTTGTATCTTTAATGATTTCATAGGAGAGGGAATTTGAGTAACTATGCTACGAGGTAGTAAGCAACACCTGTTGAAAACCCTTATTTATTTATTTATTTATTTATTTATTTATTTATTTATTTATTTATTTATTGTGTCGGAAGTGATTTGGGAATAGAGTTATAATGTATAGAAAAACCACAAACAAAGTTGCAAACTTTGCATTATATTAAATTTCCTTTCACCAGAAGCTGGCCACTTTGAGTGCCTCTGGTGTCACTGTAAGAAGGTCCTCAATTGTGCATGTGGCAGGGCTCAGATTGCATTGTAGTAAATGGTCTTCTCTTTTCCACACTCACATGTTCTGAACTCTGTGGTTTACTCTTCTCCACACTGTCATGGACTCCACTTCGTAGTCCCATTTCTTAAGGTTAGCGCTGCATATCGTGGTGGCAGAGTGCACTCTGTTTGGCACCTTCCAAGTCACCCAGTCTTCTGTGTGCCAAGGAGGCAGTCTCTCATCTGTATCAGCCACTGATTGAGGTTCTGGGCTTTAGCTTGCCACTTTTGGACTCTCGCTTGCTGGGGTATTCCTGTGAGTACTTTTGTAGATCTTAGGAAGCTGTTTCTTGATTTAAGGCATTGGCTTGCTGGCTGATATCCAAACAGAGGATGGGCCGGAGATATACCTGCCTTGGTCCTTTCCTTACAGGCTGCTACTTCCCAACAGATATCAGGTGGTGCAATACTGGCTAAACATATTAGCCAGTATTGCACCACCTGATATCTGTTGTATAATTACTCCAGAGGTGTTGAGTGTAGACATCCTGTCATAATACGGTATGTCTCATTAAGAGCCACATTTACTGTTTTATTGTGGTGAGATGTATTCCACACTGGCCATGTGTATTCAGCAGCAGAGTAGCAAAGCACAAGAGTAGATGTCTTCACTGTGTCTGATTGTGATCCCCAGGTTGTGCCAGTCAGCTTTCATATAGTGTTATTTCTAGCACCCACTTTTGGCTTAATAGGCAAGCAGTGCTTCTTGTAAGTCAGAGCATGACTCCCATGCATTTTGGTGTTCTGCAGTGCTCCGGTGGGATTCTTTCTCAGGTAATCCTCAGAGCTCGAGATGCTTTTCTGTTCTTAAGATGAAAAGCACACATCTGCCATTAAAGTTGCAAGAAATCTACATCAGTTTTCACCCATATTTTAGTGAGAGGAAAGTATTTCGCTTTCCCAAATATTGGGAAGTAGGGGGTCTGATCTCCTAACTCAGAGGTTTGTGTGTTGCCTGGAGTAGCCCTTGCTTTGATTTTTATCTGTAACTTTGAAAGAGGGTTTCATAATGATTTGAGCTTATTAGATAAGAGCAGACAACTATCTGAGAAGGAAAATATCTCCACAATAGCCAGACATCATTTTTTTTAAATTATTTGGAACATTGAACGTTCAGAGGCACTTTTAATTGATTCTTTGTAATCCTTCCATTGTGATACAGCAATGGCCCTTCAGTATTTCTTGGGGTTCAGCTCTCATCCTCCATCCCCATTGGCTACGCTGGAACACTGTTTTTAACATAGGTGAATGCATAGGATGTGTGACTATAATTGTATTTTAATGTATTTTAGTGTCGAATGCTGGAGGGTTTTATATTGTGTTTTATACTGCGATTGTGATGTAGGCATCAAATTATGCCTTTTGGAAGCCGCTCTGAGTCCCCCCTCGGGGGTTGAGAAGAGCGGGGTAAAATGCCATAAATAAATAAATAAATAAGGATGATGGGAGAGGCAAACCAAGAATAGCTAAATGGCCGCACATGCCCACTGAGTTTGCCTTACACCAGTCTTCTATAGACAGGAAGACAGCAGCAGAGGCTTGCTATAAGCTGCTTCTGGTTGTGAGAGAATCAGCTGTCTACAAAGACTTTGCCCAGGGGACACCCGGATGTGTTACAATCCTGCGGGGAGGATTCTCTCATGTCCCCCTTCTTATAGCAACACCAGAGGCACTCCAAGTGGCCAGCTACTGGTCAAAGGACATTTCGTATAATGCCAAGATTTTAAAACTTTGTGTTTTCAATACATTACAATTGTACCCTCGGTTCACTTCTGACACGATAAATAAATAAATAAGCAGCAGAGGCGAGCAAGTGTATCAATATAAATGCTTGCTCTCATGTATGTATTACAGCAGTGTTTCCCAACCAGTGTGCCGCACTCTTCCCCCTCCTAGCAGCTCTTTCTCCCTCTTTCCCTCTCCAAAGATTCTCCCCGAGGCAAAGGAAGGGCTCCACCAAATGCTGGAAGCTCCACGTCGGTGAATTGGGCAGTGAGCGAACCTGGGAGCATCGGGAGGCTGAAGCATCCACAGGTTTCCAAGAAACAAATTGTGCCTCTCCACTTGGAAATGTTTATTTTTTTACTATTTTACTTGATTTTTCAAGAGTTGCCCCCCCCCCCCAGGAATGGTTTATAACAGCTTCATGACATCCATAGTTAATTGGAAGCAAGTTTCACTCAGGGTGATATTTCACAAGGGTCTGGAGAACAAGCCCCATGAGGAGCGGCTTGAAAAGCTGGACATGTTTAGCCTGAAGAAGAGAAGGCTGAGAGAAGACATGATAGCCATGTATAAGTATGTGAGAGGAAGTCATATATATGTTGTGTTCATCGAAACAGGCCCAGGTTTCACACTGAGTGTATAAATACATTTAAAAACATATTAACTATATGTTTCACTGTGTTAGAGTGTCATTTTTTGTCATTTTGGTCGGTGGTGTGCCCCAGGATTTTGTAAATGTAAAAAATGTGCCGCGGCTCAAAAAAGGTTGAAAAACACTGTATTACAAGATTGTGAGCTTATTTTCAATAGCTGAATGCTCACCTTGCATTTTTATCTCTTTCATGAATAGATGGGCATGACCTGCTTTCCAAATACAATGCAAGAGATAGCTAAGAGGGAGAACTCTTAATGGTTCATTGACATTTTTTAAAAAGCCACTCGCTCTGATTTAAGAATTTTTTGGAGCAAAATGGATGGCCTAAATACTCTGAAGGAACTAAATTCCACCCAATCTTGAAGCTAAAACAGGGTTAGGATCATTTAATCATAGAATAATAGAGTTGGAAGAGACCACATGGGCCATCTAATCCAACCCCCTGCCTTGCAGGAAAAGCACAATCAAGCACCCCCGACAGATGGCCATCCAGCCTCTGTTTAAAAGCCTCAAAGGAAGGAGCTTCCACTACACTCCAAGCAGGGCCGTAGCCAGGATTTTGATTCAGGGGGGGTGAGTTTGGTTCGGGGGGGGGGGGCTGAGACTGGGTGGAAGAGGGTCTACCCTAGCAAACCTTTTGTATTGTTATCCCAATAACCCCATTAATGTGGGATATAATGAGCATGGCGATCAGATCATGATATGAATAAACATAACAGTTTCAATAATGTACCAGTAAGGCCTTTTCGCGGACCACCCTGAGAATTTCGGGGGGGGGGGGCTGAAGCCCCCTTAGTCCCCCCTGGCTACATGCCTGACTCCAAGGCAGAGAGTTCCACTGCTGAACAGCTCTTACAGTTATGAAGTTTTTTCTAATGTTCAGGTGGAATATACTTTCCTATAATTTGAACCCATTGCTCTGAGTCCTAGTCTCCAGGGCAGCAGAAAACAACCATGCTCCCTCTTCCTTATTACATCTTTTCAAATATTTCAATGTGGCTATCATGTCTCCTCTCAACCTTCTCTTCTGTAGGCCACACATCCTCAGGTATTTAAGACACTCCTCATAGGGCATGGTCTCCAGACCTTGGATCGTTTTCATTGCCCTCCTTGATACAATTTGTCAATATTCCCCTTCAATTGTGAATCCGGCAAAGACGGAGATCCTGTGGCTTGGTTGCCCGGGCGGTGGGGATGTTCAGCTTCCAACCCTGGATGGCGTGACACTATGTCCGTTGTCATCTGTAAAGGGCCTTGGGGTTACTTTAGACCCTCTGCTGTCGATGGAGTCTCATGTCTCCACCGTCAGTAGAGTGGCGTTCTTCCAACTTCACCAGGTGAGGAAGCTGGCCCGCTACCTGTCTCGGCATGATCTAGCCACGGTGGTCCAAGCTACAGTCATCTTGAGGTTAGACTACTGTAATGCTCTTTACATTGGCCTTCCTTTGTTGGTGATCCGGAAACTTAAGCTAGTGCAGAACGCTGCAGCTTGACTCTTTGCCGAAGCCCCGATGAGCTGTCACATCACGCCGATCTTATGCGAACTGCACTGGCTTCCTGTAGAATGCCGGATTACCTTCAAAGTGTTAGTTTTGACTTTTAAGGCCTTAAATGGTCTGGGGCCAGTGTACTTAAGGGACCGCCTTATCCCATATTGTCCCACCAGATCCTTACGTTCCGAAGAGCAAAACCTCCTGGTTGTTCCAAGTCATAAGATGTACCATTTGACTGCAACCCGCCGAAGGGCTTTTTCGATCATAGCTCCAGTTCTCTGGAATGCGCTGCCCTCTGATATTCATGGCCTCCAGAGCCTTCTATCGTTTCGGAAAGCCTGCAAGACTTTATTGTTTCGGCAGGCTTTCGGGGCCTGAATAGTTGTGGTCCCACATCTTGCTGTTAACGCCACCTTGTATTGTTCTGCTTTTATTGAAGTGATTTTAATGTGGACATTTTAATTGAGATGTTTTTAACTGTATTTTTGTATTATGTGTGAGCCGCCCCGAGCCACTGGGAGTGGTGGCGAATAAATTCGAATAAATAAATAAATAAATAAATAAATAAATAAATAAATTGTTGTGCCCAGAATTGTGGTGCCCAGGTTAATATTTGGATGGGAGACATTCAATGAATACTAAAGGCTGCAGGCTGTATTTTAAAGAAAGGAACTGGGAAAACCACACCGATCAGAGTATTTCTTGCCTGAGAAAGCCCTATGAATATCATGGTGTCATCACAGTTTGACAAGCGACCTGATGTTACCCATGAACACCAAAAAGCAAAATGTTTTGCCAATTTGCAAGGTTGTTACATTTTTTTCCTTATGTACTTTCCGAAGTATCTTTCCATTTTATGAATGGATCTAAACCCCTGGCTCTAAATTGCTCCTCATCTCATCCCATTGTCCACTACTGTTTTGCCCTTATTCATATCTAACCTTTCTGCATTGGATAGGAATGTCTGAAGAGGGCGCTTGGGCAGATTGTGTTTTCTTGCAGTTGAGAAGTGCCTTTAAGCTGGTTTTATGATTGCAGAGAGCTCTCTGTCAGCATTCAGCTAATCTTTCTGCTCAATATAGGAAGCTTGGAGGTGGAGCAGATGGCATGTTGAGGGGCTACATGGCCCTATTCCCATAGAATCATAGAGTTGGAAGAGACCTCGTGGGCCATCCAGTCCAACCCCCTGCCAAGAAGCAGGAAAATCAAAACACCCTGACATATGGCTATCCAGCCTCTGCTTTAAAGCCTCGAAAAACGGAGTCTCCACCACACTCCAAGGCAGAGAATTCTACTGATGAACAGCTCTCACAGTCATGAAGTTCTTCCTAATGTTCAGGTGAAATCTCCTTTCCTGTAGTTTGAAGCCATTGTTCCGCATCCTAGTCTCAAGGGCAGCAGAAAACAAGCTTGCTCCCTCCTCCCTTTGACTTCACATAGTTATACATGGCTACCATGTCTCCTCTCAGTATTCTCCAGGCTAAACATGCCCAGCAATTTGAGCCGCTCCTCATAGGGCTTGTTCTCCCTTCTCCCATACCATTCAAAATTTCATAGATTAAATTCGTGACATATGCAACCAAGTTGAATCTGGTTGGTTAAGATTGCAAAATAGGGAAGAAAGGAGAAGTTGCAGTAATTTGGAGCTGCCCGAATTTACCTCTCTCCTGTAGAGTTAATTGGGCACAAGCTACTTATGCACATAAGTGGCTTTAGCCTTTAAAGCCCTAAACGGTTCGGGTCCAACTTACCTGTCCAAACGCATCTCTCCCTATGAACCATCGAGATGTTTAAGATCATCTGGAGAGGCCCTGCTCTCGGTCCCGCCTTCTTCGCAGGCGTGACTGGGCGGGACGAGAGACAGGGCCTTTTCAGTGGTGGCTCCTCGGCTTTGGAACGCCCTCCCTAAAGACATCAGATCGGCCCCCTCCCTCCTGACATTTCGCAAGAAAGTCAAGACCTGGCTATTTGAGCAGGCATTTGCTGATGAAATATAAGGCTTAATGAGATATATGGAATGACGACGATACGATGGAAACTGATTTCAACATGACGCTGAGGCTGCAATTGTATGTTTTTAATTGTTAAATTGTTATTATATGTTTTTTTTTTCTGGGGGGGGGTTGACTTGTTGACTTGTTGCTGTGTTGTATTGAGGGCAGAGACTGCCTGTGTAAACCGTCCTGAGTCGCCTTCGGGCTGAGAGGGGTGGTATAGAAACGTGACAAATAAATAAATAAATAAAACTAATTTTTCAGCAGTTGAAGTAGGCTGAGGGCCAAGGGGGAAAAAAAAGAGAAATGGAAAAAAATGGGATGACGGCGGATTAATCAACTGTCTGCCAAATTGAGACAACTGGATGGTATGTATGCCTCATTACTTCATGAGTTTCTTGTTCATGCTTAATGCTTGAACACAGCATAGTTAACAAGTCTTTCATTTTTCCAATGAAGTGACATGAGATATTTGGGTCTTTCAGGAGGTAATCTCTAAAATTTCCTAATGCCTTTAGCAGGGTAACTGTGACCAAATGCTTTAAATGCTGGCACAGTCATAAAAAACCTGAATTGAAAAGCAGCTGCTGCATGTGAATCATCACTTTCTAGCTGTGGTCTGTTGCCAAGAATCGAACGTTGGTTTAAAAAATGAAACTTTGCAATTCCCAATATTCCCATAGTGGTTAATCAAATTTGATGAAAGTTGTCATTCAATAACACCTAGGGATGCAACTTGGGTAAATAATAATAATACACTTTATATTTCGCTCTATCTCCCCAAGGGGACTCAGAGCAGATTACAGTATATACATATATAGGCAAACATTCAATGCCTTTTTTATACAGTGAGCAACAATGACATACAATACACAAACAAAGGCAAAGCTTTTTCCTTTCCATCTCCAGCATCTGGGGGCAATGCTCAGCTCGCACCCTGGGGAGTAAAAACTAAAGAGCACGAACTAGGTAAAAAATAATAATTGGATTGTCTGTCTACAGACTCAAGGCCCTTTGAAGGCAAACATAATGCTAATGTGGTCTTCGATGAAAATGAGTTTGATATCCCTGATCTAGGCAGTCTTTCCTGAAGTTTGATCTTCCACATGTGTTGAACTTCTCCCATAATTTCAGACTGTTGTTCAAGCTAGCTGGGGCTTCTGGGAAGTCAAAAACAGCTGGAGAACCAAAGCTAGGGAACCACTGATCTAGGTGTGAACAAAGTAAACAGCCTGGCTATAATTACAACAAGTATAATCACAAAAGGGCAACGAATTAAATTCAAATATCTATTTTAGAGATCATCTTGTGAGTACCAAAAATCATAATAGGGTTCATCAATACACATATGTGCGTGGGACACACATTCCCAGTCCTACCGCAAGTTCCAATAATAATACGAAGTAGATGAAGTTCCTCTTGGCACCAATCCACAGCCAAATCCACGGGGGGGGGCTGGGATATTTGTAATCCAAAGGTAAATCAAGGGATAGATAAATCAGTGGCGGTGTGAAGACAGGAATCCAAGGGAAGGTGTCCACGGGAGTTGGTTGAAGAGGAAAAAAAGTGTTGTTTCCTCAATGCAAATGCTCGTAAGGTCTCAGATGCCAACGGTAAACGAATGCTGGTGATCCCAAGGCCATAACAGGTCCGTTTCTCCCAAACTGGGTTTTTTCAAGGCTTGGCATGAATGGTACTGGAAACCAACTTCATTCTAAGTAGTACCAAGAGCATAACCCCGTGCCGTATAGGAGGGGTGACAAAATCATTTTTTTAAAGTGATGGTCACTCCTTGTAGGCGTCTTGTGGCCAAATTTGGCAGCAATTTGTCCAGTAGTAAGAAATCAGTTTGTGTGTGTCAACTGTAAAATAGGATGTGTGGAAGGGCCCTGGGTTATCTGAGGTCCTTTCCACACAGTTGAATAGAATCCCATGTTATCTGCTTTGAATCAGATTATATGGCAGTGTGGACTCAGAAAACCCAGTTCAAAGCAGATATTGTGTTATATGTTTCACATTTTTGTAGGGGGTAGGTAGATCATTTTGACTTGGTTGTTTTATAAGTAGCTTGCATGCTGAAAAGGTGTGAGCACCCCTGATCTAGAGGGTCAAAGATTCCTCAGGCTGTCTATTACACAGTTGAGGAATAACCAAGTGGGAAAGTTCTCCGTGTTAATCCATGAATGAATTTATTTGCATGTGGAAAATTATCAGCAAAGAAAAGTTTTTGCATTACCTTTAAAATGCCTCAATAGAATGAAAACTTCATTTGTTGTTTCTTTATTAGTTAAATTTGTATTTCATCTTTCTGCCAATTTGCTGAAGGTGGCATACAGACTCTTCCCTTTTCCTTACAGTGACCCTGTGTCACTCCTCTTAAGGCAGTGGTGAAAGAGCAGACATTTTTGTGAGCGGGCTTTTAAAAGCAACATAATTAAAATAACATTTTAAAAATTTAGGACTGGACATAAGTCTCACATTCAGGCTTATCTGGATTCAGGACGAAAATTATTCCCTGTTATCGAGGCTGGTTTGGATCCATCTTTGGTCTCTTTTTGATGGCTGAAAAAGACTTATTTGTTCATCCAGACTCTTCATTGTTAACTAGTTGCTACAGAAGTGTCGTGCATTTGAGGTGTACAATATGACCTTCACATCGGCATGGAATACATTCCAAAACATACTGTGGATAATAGCAAACCCTATTTGAATGAATAATTCCTATCAGGAGTTGCCATGGAGTTGCCCTGGATGACCTGGAAAATTCCTAGAGAGGTCCTCCAACATGATTTTATGGTAACTTCTGAAAGGACATATTATTCCACAGGTAGGTGAAACCAAGGGTAAAGGGGTTGTAGTGTACTGTATTTTTATTGTTTTCAAATTTTGACAGAGATCTAAATTATTTGAAGTAATTTTGTGAAGCGTGCTTGATTATTTTTTTACTTCTTGATTTTTATACATTTTGTGAGCCATCCCAGGAGAAATGCAAAATATGAATTCAATCAAGAAACAAACAAACTTAAATTGTTTCCCATGTTCAGACATGGATGGGGCTGTATGCATCTCTATTCTGTGCAGTGAAAATTGTTTGCAGATTGCCAGAGCTTCACCTCAGATTCCTCGTTTTCCCTTGGATAGTGCACCAGCCTTTAAATAAAGCTAAAAGCTGTAAAGATCAGGCATGTGTTGAAATTGCAGCACACATTTAGCTTGGATTGTTGGCAGATTCAGAATGCAGAGTAGAGCTGCTTGGCTGGTCTTTATGTAAACCAGCTTGTGGGTTTATAATCATGTAGTTTATGAGCGGTTGGATTACTCTTCAGGAACAGGATAAATAATACGTAGGGAAGACTTTTTAGGGAAAAATGTTTCTACATTCAAAATGCAGTACCAACTTCTTTTGAAGGATTTGTATAAATGCACAGAAATTCTAATGTCAGAGGAGTATTATTGATGTAATTCAGTGTTTCCCAACCAGTGTGCCGTGGCACACTAGCGTGCCATGAGTGATCATCAGGTGTGCCGTGGGAAATGGAAACCTCCAATACCCTTTCTTCCCCCTCCTGCCGAACACTTTTTCTTCTCCACTCAGGCTCCCTTCTTCCCAGCCTCGCTCTGCTCGCTTTGCCTCGCTCTGCTCTGGGGCGAGTCTGCGCAGTAGCGCCCACATGGACCATGTCTTCCTCCCTCCCCCCTCCCATCCTGAACATGCTCACACTGCCCCCTCGGATCAAAATGGTGGCAGAAGTGGCAGTGTAGAAGAAAAAATAAGTGTTCGGCAGGAGGGGGAAGAAAGGGCGTGAAGGGGAAGGGGGAGGAAGAGGTCTCTGTCGAAAGCTGGCATGGGCAAACTTGGACCTTCCAGGTGTTTTGGACTCCAACTCCCACCATTCCCAGCAGCCTCAGACTCTTTTCCTCCCCCCCCCTCAGCCATTTAAGCAGGAAAGGGCCTCAAGCTGTTAGGAATGGTGGGAGTTGAAGTCCAAAGCACCCAGAGGGCTGAAGTTTTCCCATGCCTGTTTTAGGGAACTTAAAGTGGTGAGCCTCCTTCCAACATTGTGATTCTGGATAGAAAACAAACAACAACATAACATAACATTGTTTCAGTCCACAGTGCTCTCTGGGTGTAGGTGAACTACAACTTCCAAACTCAAGGTCAATTCCCAAGCGAACCCTTTCAGCACTTTCTGTTGGTAATGAGAGGTCAATATGCCAAGTTTGGTTCAATTCCATTGTTGCAAGAGTTCAGGATGCTCTTTGATTGTTTGTTAACTATAAATCCCAGAAACTGTAACTCCCAAATGTCAAGGTCTATTTTCCCCAAACTCCATCCGTGTTCACATTTGGGCATATTGAGTATTCATGCCAAGTTTGGTCCTGATCCAACATTGTTTCAGTCTACAGTGCTCTCTGGATAGAGGTGAACTACAACTCCAAAACCCAACGTCAATGCCCACCAAAGTCTTATAGTATTTTCTCTTGGTCATGGGAGTTCTGTGTGGGAAGTTTGTGTCTTTCTGCCATTCCTGCCAGTATATCTATGTTGTGTTCATCGAAACAGGTCCAGGTTTCACACTGAGTGTATAAATACATTTAAAACATATTAACTATATGTATTACTGTGTTAGAGTGTCATTTTGTGTCATTTTGGTTGGTGGTGTGCTCCAGGATTTTGTAAATGTAAAAAATGTGCCGTGGCTGAAAAAAGGTTGAAAAACACTGATGCAATTGTTTGGCTAATGAAAGATCTAGGTCGTGGAAGGACATCTTTTGGGCATCACATTCATGTTCTGATTGCAGAAGTAGGAAGGTGGGAATGAATTTATCTTTGCCTTCATTCCAAGTCTCTGGAAATAGTTTGTGCCTCGCCCAAAAATATTACAGGGAGAACTGAAACATTTTAATGAGGAGCTAAATATGAATTGTGGGCTGGTGGATTCTGTGGACTGTGTTCCGAAATGGTAACTTCTCTGAACTCTGCTAAAAACAGCCTGAATGTGAGGTTCCTGGGGTCTAGGGGGAAAAAGATACAAGAAGGAATGTAGAAGAGAAAAATAAAAGGAACATTTCAGTACTTTAAGGCTAATTAGTTTTTATTTTAGCATGAGCATTGGTGGATATAACCCCACTTCTTCAGATGCAGTACAGAGTGATAGCAAAGCCTCAAACTTTAAAGCATACCTATAGAGTAGTGGGAGTGTGAAAGAATGTAATAGGATCTAAAAAGATTGTAAACAGGATGCTTGTCCTGAATTTTCAAAGAGCTGTGCAAGATGCTACAGGTATTTATAGATCTTTAGAGTGGTCAGTTAGTGTTGATGTGTGAAAGCAACAAATCTTACCAAAAGTCAGTTTTTCACGGTTCATAACTTGCTTGAAGATTCCTGTTGTTATATGTGGAATGATATAAACTCTTTTAATAATCGTTGTGGTGTGCCATGAAGCCATTGTCCTTGTTCATACCTTTGCTAATGGATTGAGATTTGTGAATATAATTAATTCACCATTTTCTTCTTTTTAGTCTTCCTTTGTAATTTTCTTGAATCACAAGGATCATAACTTATTATGCAAGGATCACAACTTACTATGTTTACAAGAAGGTTGAAATGTTCTGCAACTGGTTTTGTAGTATTGCTATTTCTAATGTGAGAATTGTTTTAATTAATCTTGCATAGAGACCACCCTGTTTGTCAAATGTAGAGTGTAGGAGGTTAGTGTTGGCATCAATCACGTTGGAAGAAGAGGAAGTAAGGTATATCTGTTGTTGTGAGCGATGTTATTGGCTTCTGTAATATTGTTCCCGGATTAGGACAGAGTTGCCCTCTGGGTTTGTTCCTGTATTACCATCCAGGAGGACCCCCAAGCCACGGACTTGTTTCTTCAGTGGGAGTGTGGCCCCATCCAGCAAAGGCCAGACCCCTATTACCTGGTCTGCCTCCCATCTGACTTGTCCTGTCTGGATTAAGTTTCAATTTGTTTGCCCTCATCCAGTTCATTACAGGCACTGGTTTAGGGCATTAGGTGGAAAGGAGTAATAGAGTTGGGTGTCATCCACATATGGATGGCACCATACTCCAAATAAACCTCTACCAGCAGTTTCATGTATAAGTTGAACATAATGGGGGAATGGAACTCCGAGGAACCTCACAGATCAACAGCCAGGGATTCAAACAGGAGTCTCCCAGCACCACCTTCTGGGTATGGCCCTTCAGGAAGGACCAAAGCTACTGTAAGACTGTGCCTCCCAGTCACGTCCCAGCAAAACAACATAGAATGTTGTCATGGTCAATGGCATTGAAAACTGCTGAGAGGTCCAGGAGAACCAATAGGGACACACTCCCCAGGTCTAGTTTTCTGCATAGATCAATAACCATGGTGACCAAAGTTGTCTCTATTCCATGTCCAGGCCTGAAACCAGATTGAAATGGATCTAGATAATCCATCTCATCCAGCAATCCCTCGAGTTGGGAAGCCACCACATGATCCAAGACCTTGCTCAGAAAAGTGAGGTTGGACATTGGCCGATAGTTATCCATTATAGAGGGTTCATTGTGGCTTTTAAAATATAGGTCTCATAACTGCCTCCTTTAGGGACTTTGTCTTGTTCCAAGGAGGCATTGACCACCACCTTCTCTGCTAGTCCTCCTCAGGCCTGTTTGATTAGCCAAGAAGGGCAATGATCTAGAATACATGTGGTAGCTCTCACCTCTCCAAGGATTGTGTCCATGCCCTCAGGCTACACAAATTGTATTATAATTTGAGAAAATCTTGTCTTATAAGTCAGAGCAGATATGATAGTATTGTAGGGCTTGATTCTAACAATAGATTTGGTAGTCTGTTCTAAAGGCATGTAATATACAGTATGTAGCAATCAGCTGGTGTTTGGATAAAAAGTGGTGCAGAGAAAATAGTGAGTTTCTTGTATGGATTTTTCCAAGCAGACGGCTGATGGTAGGCCAGAAGTTGTTGAAACGGCTAATGGGACTTTTCATCTGCATGGCCCTGCAGGTCTTGTTGAAATGGAACCAGAGGCATTACTCACCATTAGCTATATGGGCTAGGGATATTAGAAGTGTTTTGGTCAGGCCTCATTTGGAATACTGTGTTCAATTCTGGGCAAAAAAATTCAAGAAAAAAAGGAGGGCAACAAAAATTATGAAAGGTCTGGAGAAAATCTTGTCTTATAAGTCAGAGGAATGCTCTGTGAGGAGTGCCTTAAAGAGCTGGGTCTGTTTAGCCAGCAGAAGAGAAGGTTGAGAGGGGACCTGATAACCATCTATATATATAAAGGAAGACCCGTCATCGAACGACCGTCCTAGGCAGAGAAACCTTACAAGGCCGAGACACCAAACTTGCCAACAAAAATAGGCCTCAGGCAAGGAAGGTTTTTAGCAAAGAAACTTTCCCCCCAAAACCTAGAAGGCCCCCAAAGCAACAATAAAAAACTACATTTCCCAGCGTCCTCTGCGGCCGCCAGCAAA
The DNA here is from genome assembly GCA_030556195.1 of Anolis apletophallus. Taxonomy (NCBI): domain Eukaryota; kingdom Metazoa; phylum Chordata; class Lepidosauria; order Squamata; family Anolidae; genus Anolis; species Anolis apletophallus. Next base: position 66,481,394 of record JARBWK010000009.1, read on the forward strand.
TCCCATTGGCCAACATTGGCCCACACAAAATGCAGGGAGGCTGAGTTCCCATAGTAACGGTGGGCTGAGACAGCCAAGGCTAGATTAGAATGCTGAGTGATTTGAGTTTAGTCAGTTGGTGTTTGTGGGTTAAATTGCCAAGGCCAAGCTCTAGGAGGGAGCAGGTTCCCACACTCGAGAAACACAATCCAAAAGACCAAGCCAGCAAAAAATACCACACAACGCCAATATGCAGAAGATACACAACTATGTGCACAGACCACATACATACCACTCACAGGACAAAAGACCCCCTCTTTACAAACACCACACCCACAATATGATAGCCACACAACTCGCGATGCCTACCTCTACAGACCCACAACACAACAGACACACAACACACACAATGCATACATACCACTGCTACACAGAAACCTACACAGTACAACCAACTAACACAGGAGGACATAACAACTACCAGGAGGACATAACACTAACACAAATAGGGCACCAGGGACACAGGCACCACTGACAAACACATACCGCCAGAATAACACAAACTTGCAAAACCCACAAAAAAACAATCCTGCAACACAAAAACCCACCCCAACCAAAATTCACAACAAACACCACTGGCAAAAGCAACACCCCCTCTACATCACAACCAGCACACAGCCAGACTGAGACAACTATGTCACCACAACACACACAAAATACACCCCACAAATACCTGACAACTTTCCCAACACAAAACCCAGGACTGCACTCACTACTCACCACCACACACACCTCCAAATACACACATGTCCCAGGCACAATACTCCAGCAATTCCTACCCACACAACACAACACAACACAACTTCCTATCACAACCCATCCTCCCAACCTTACGGGACCCCGCACACACAACACCTACCACCACCACAAACAAAAACCAACTCCACCTATACTCCAACCACAGCACAACACAACACTGTACTGATACTCTACAAACACACACAAACACCCAAAATACCCCACCCACACAAGCATCAACCTCTACATCAACACAGCAGACGGAAAGACAAAAAACATTGTATATCCACAAGCTTTGCAGAATGCCAGCAACACCACACACCGACAACTCCCCAGGACTTCAACATCCCACCCACCAGAACAACCCACAACGACACAGCCAGGACCCCACCAAGACCATAAGTAACATCAATTCCAACCCTTACATAATCAGACTTTCTCGCATCTCCTAAATAGGGCACAGCAACGTGTACCGGGTACAGCTAGTTTTTAAATATTTGAAAGGATGTCATAAAGGAGAGAAAGTAGGCATGTTTTCTGTGTTCCTGGAGTCTAGGACTTGGAGCAATGGGCTCAAATTGCAGGAAAGGAGATTCCCCGACCATAAGAATTGTTCAACACTTCCTGACCATAAGAGTTGTTCAACAGTAGAACTCTCTGCCTCAGAGTGTGGTGGAAGCTCCTTCCTTGTAGGCTTTTAAAACAGAGGCTGGATATGCATCTATTGGAGGTACATTGATTGTGCTTTTCCTGCATGGCAGGGGGTTGGACTAGATGGCCCATGTGGTCTCTTCCAATTGTATGATTCTATGGTTATGTTGCAGTTCAAGGATATCCAGAAGGCCATAAAATCCCTACCCTCTCTAAACCATTTTTTTGCAATGTAATGGTGCTCTTTACATGACTTGGAATACATTCAGATACAGACAGCATAGCCAGCAGATGGCGACAGTAAGAGTGGCATACTAAACCCTGGAAACTGCAAGGTCGGAAAAGGCTTTGAAATACCATAATTGTAATTGCAAGGCAATTGTTTATTAATACCGATTGCTGGGACTCATCTTCCCATCTTCTTTACCAATATGATTTTTTCTTCTCTCCCTCTCACTTCCTCATCCCTGGTAGATTTATACACTTGCAGCCAATTTTGCGATATTTATTCTGACCAACTGAAATATATTTGTTTGTATTGCAATTAATACCAATCACTGTATTCACAGTATAGACAGAATAGTAGATACACAAGCTTAGCATTTTTCTTTAGAAATTAATAAATAATAAAAATCACCCACAAAGAAATGTTCTTTACAAAATGTACCCTTTTATGATTTTTCTGCACGTACAGCTCATGTTTTGCTTGATGTTGTTTCAAAAATAATTTTAAGGGGACATTTAAGAAGTTATAACTGTTCTAACAAAGAGACAGAGGAGGATAGTGGTTTCAATGTTGGATTGGGACTACAAGAGACCAGGACTTGATTCCTCATTTGACCATGCAAACCCACTGGGTGACCTTGAGTAGGTCATGTTCTTTTAGACCAGTGTTTCTCAACCTGGGTGTCGGGGTCCCTGGTGGTGGTGGGGGTCATGAGGGGGTGTCAGAGAGGTCACCAAATACTATCAGAAAACAATGTATTTTCTGTTGGTCGTGGGGATTCTGTGTGGGAAGTTTGGCCCAATTCTATGGTTGGGGGGTTCAAGGGCTCTTTGACTGTATGTCAATTATAAATTCCAGCAACTACAACTCCAAAATGATATTTTCCCCAAACTCCACCAGTATTCACATTTGGGTATATTGAGTATTTGTGCCAAGTTTGGTCCAGATACATAGACCCATCAGTAAAACCAACCATCATTATAAACTCTCCCAGCTCAGTTTGGTCCCGATACATCATTGTTTGAGTACACAGTGCTCTCTATAGATGTAGGTGAAGTACAACTCCAAAGTGCAAGGTCAATGCCCACCAAACCCTTCCAGTATTTCTGTTGGTCATGGGAGTTCTGTGTGCCAAGATTGGTTCAATTCCATTGTTGGTGGAGTTCAGAATGTTCTTTGATTATAGGTGAACTATAAATCCCAGCAACTACAACGCCCAAATGACAAAATCAATCCCCCATTAACCTCACCAGTATTCACCTTTGGGCGTATCAAGTATTTCTATCAAATTAGGTCCAGTGAATGAAAATACATCCTCCATATCAGATATTTACATTACGATTCATAACAGTAGCAAAATCACAGTTGTGAAGTAGCATAGAATCATAGAATCATAGAGTTGGAAGAAACCTTGTGGGCCATCCAGTCCAACCCCCTGCCAAGAAGCAGGAAAATCACATTCAAAGCACACCCGACAAGGCACCCCTGACAGAACAAAAATAGTTTTTCTTAATACATGAAAAACTGTATTAAGAGGTCGCAGCATTAAGAAGGTTAAGAACCACTGTCTTAGACCAAAAAGGAAGCAACATTACTCCTCCTCTGAATAAATCTTGTCAAGAAAACACCATAAGTTCATTCTAAGTTAGAGTTTATCTGAAAGCACACAACACCAAAAACAATTCATTCTATGCCATGTGCTTGTAGCTATAATACATTGTTGTTGTTGTGTGCCTTCAAGTTGTTTCTGATGAATGGTGACCCTGCCTCATACATTGTCACTGCCAGCAGGGTCTTCTCCTTTCAGTCCTAGAAAATGAAGAACCAGGTTGTGCTGCTCAGGTGGTAGTAAGATAAACACAAAATGTGTATTTAAGACTCCATGGACGTGAAGTGAGGGTGCATGGAGTCTTAGAGTAGGTTTAAATTTTATCCTGATAAAACGTATAAAGTTACAATCTTGAAATGCAATTACATTAATAACACTATTACAGTGCATTTGAAGTAGTTTTTCAAAGTTGCATTATCTGTCCATCTGAACATTATCTGTTGTCATCACCAGTTGTTTTCCAGGGTTTCAGGCAGAAGCTTTTAAAGTCACTTGTGACCTAAACTTTTGAGTAAAGTTGCATGTAATTTAACTTTTTGCATATCTTCTATCACTGAATTACTGTCTTTGCGCACTATTATAATGATGATAACTTATTTATTTATTATTCAGTCTTGTATGCCGCCACTCCCCGAGGGCTTGGAGCGGCTCACAATATGACATAAAACACCATAAAAGCAAAAATTTAGCATCAGATTAAAATTTCAATTCAACAATCAAATGCCAACCGAAACAGATGGGTCTTGCACGCCCTGCGACAGGTCGACAGGTCTCGCAGGGCATGAACTTCAGTTGGCAAGGCATTCCAGATGGATGGTGCCATAACAGAGAAGGCTCTGCGCTGTGTGGATGTTAAATGGATGGCTTTGAAACTGGGCACTTGAGTAGGTTCAGATCTTCAGAGCGGAGTGACCTCTGGGGTTGGTAGCGGGTGAGACAGTCCTTCAGATACATTGGCCCTGGACCATACAACCCCTTGAAGGTTAACACCATCACCTTGAAAGTGATCCGGTGCTCGACCAGTAGCCAGTGGAGCTGCTGGAGAATAGAAGTTATATGACATCTCACTGGAAACCCAGCGAGAAGTCGCACAGCAGCATTCTGGACGAGCTTAAGTTTCCGGATCACTGACAAGGGTAGGCCAATGTAAAGGCCGTTACAGTAGTCTGATCTTGAGTTGACCATGGCCTGGACCACCGTGGCTAAGTCGTCTCTAGACAGATAGGGGGCCAGCTGCCTAACCTGCCGCAGATGAAAAAAAGGCAGTTTTGCTAACAGTAGAGACCTGAGACTCCATTGTCAGCAAGGGGTCTAAAATGATCCCTAGGCTCTTTACTGAAGGTGACTGGCGTAGTGCCTTGCCATCCAGGGGACACAGCTGGACCACCCCACTATATCAGTAGGATATTGGCAGTCAAGGTTCAAATTGCTTTTTAAAAAAATAGTTTTTATTAATTTCCATTCTTAAAAAAAGGAGTAACAAAACATACATAGAAAGGTAGGGTATTCCTACCAACACATAACATGAGAGCTAAAAGTAGCAATGAAAGCTGAGGAGAAAAAGGTAAGAGAGTAGAGGTTTGGGGGGAAGGGGAGTTTGGCTAGATAGGGGAAGGGTAGAAAAATAGAAAAAGGGTGCACAGAATAAAACAAAATAGGTAGGGCATAGCATATAATTTCCTGTTGTTAACTGCAACCTTTGTATTTTTTCCATTCTTTGCAACTTCCCAATATCCTATGATGAAACAAAATGAGAGGTGGCATAAACAAAATTTTTCTTATGTTTTCCTATATTTCTCGCATATAGTTAATCTGTCCATTTGCATGCCCTTTAATCTTTTAGGTCTATTATAATATTATATTCTTTATTACAATATTTTGTGAACAGTTCATAGTCATCCTCATAACTATTTTCTTTTATCATATTTCCTCTTATTCTTTCTGTTAGTCTCTCCATTTGTATAGTGTCTATGACTTTTAATATCCATTCCTCAATGTTAGGACTCTTATCAGATTTCCAATATTTTGAGTATATCATCCTAGCAGCTGTTATTAGGAGAAGAAATAGTTTTTTTTCCTTTTTGTCAAATTTCATTTCTGTTATTCCCAATAAGAAAAGATCTGGTTTTTTAATTATATTTTTTCCTAGTATTTTTTCAGTTTCTTTGTGAATCATTGTCCAGAATTTCTTTGCTTTCTTGCATAGCCACCACATATGAAACAATGTTTCATTTTTGTCCTTACAATACCAGCAGTTGGGGCTTGCATTTTTGTATATTTTTGCTATTTTTTCGGGGGCTAAATGCCACCTGTATATTAGCTTTACCCAGTTTTCTTTATAGTTTTGACTGTAGGAGATATTAATGTTGTTTTTCCAGATAGATTTCCAGGTCTCTGGCTTTATTTTATAACCTATGTTCCTTGACCATTTTATCTCGTGGTCTTTTGGATGTTCCGTTCCTTTATCTAAACTTTGGAGGGCTTTGTAAATCTTACCAACCAATTTTTGTTCTTTATCAAGAGCTCCTCTATCTCATTATATTGGTATTTGAAACCTACTTTTTTGTCCTCTTTGTATATATTAACGATTTGTAGGTAAGGAAACCAATTAATATTTCTATTTTCATCCAGTGTTTTCTGTCTTGATTTCAATCTATATTCTAATCTATTCCACTGAAGCAAGTCCTTATATGTCAACCATTGTTGGTCCTCTAGCTGTCTTAATCGAAATGCTTCCATTGGGGATAGCCAGAATGGAGTCTTTGAATTTATCTTCTTATGATATTTATTCCAAACCTTTATAAGAGAGCTTATAATATAATGATTCTTGAAAGTCGAATCTGCTTTAACTTTTTCGTAACCTAAGTAGGCATGTAAACCAAATTTAAGATCAAAGCCCTCCAAATTTAGTAATCTATCTTCTTCAAGTTTACACCAATCTTTTATCCATGTTAAGCAGTTTGCGTCATAATAAAGCTTGAAATTTGGGACACCTAGACCACCTCTGTCTTTGGATTCTTGGATGTATTTCAGTCTGACTCTAGGTTTTGTGCCTCCCCATATGAATCTTGATATTACTTTGTTCCATATATCAATTTGAGATTCTTTTTTGATAATTGGGAGTGTACTAAACAAGAAGTTTATTTTCGGGAGGATTGTCATCTTTATGGCTGCAATTTTGCCCAGGAGTGATAAATTTAGCTTTTTCCATTTTTCTAGTAGTTTGTCTATCTCTTTCCAGTAAAGGTCATAATTATTTTTATATAGCTGGGAGTTTTTCTGGGTTAGATGGACGCCCAAATATTTAACTTTGCTTGTGATTTTTATACCTGATAGAGTTTGTAATTCTTGTTTTTCTTTTTCTTCTATATTCTTAACTAAAATTTGTGATTTTCTTTGTTGATTTTGAAACCCGCACAGTTTCCATATTTATCGATCTTGCCCAGCCATCTTCCGATTGAACAAAATTGCTTTTTCTTGAAATGAGCTTGTTGTGTCAATGAGCTTATCAACTGCAAGCACTTTCAGCATGAAGACCCCAATGGTGCAATGGGTTAACAACTTGTGCCAACAGGACTACTGATCGATAGGTCAGTGGTTTGAATCCAGGGAGATCGGGTTGAGCTCCCTCTAGCAGCTCTAGCTCTCCATGCGGGGACATGAGAGAAACCTCCCACAAGGATAGTAAAATATCAAGCATCTGGTGTCCTCTGGGCAATGTCCTTGCAGACAGCCAATTCTCTCACACCAGAAGTGACTTGCAGTTTCTCAAATTGCTCCTGACACAGAAAATAAAGCACTTTCAGTATGAATGAGCTGAGCGTTGCTTCATAGGACTTATCATTTCCTATCATTTATGATGGTCTCTTAAAGAGCTAAACAGCTGGTTGAATACTTTGATATTCTTGGTCTCAGACAGAGGTTCCTTCCCACAGTTAAGTCTCAAGAGCTACAGCTTCCACAGGCTTCTGACACTTGTAGTCTAACAAGATCTGGGATCTCAATTTAGGAATCACTTCTAAGGGACAATGTGTCTGAGGATTGACAATATCCTTTGCAAGGCTCTTCAGATGCAAGCATCACAGGCACTAAGAGATTAGCACAATAGCCTCTTCATATGCAGATCTTGAAAAAGTAACTAGTTTCCACAGTATCCCAGCCAAAATCATATTGTATAAGGTATTTTTCCTATGTAATGGAAGGATTCCTTGTCTTTTGGTGGCTGAATGCTTTCTTTGATACCGAAGATATGGGTGGTGCTGAAAGCTTCAAGACTCTCTGCTGAGAACATTTGGGATTAGAGAACTGATTTCTCTGCTTGGAGAATTGTGATAAAATTTTGTGTTAACTTACGACATTCCTTTTGATTCAGTGCACCTACTCTAATGAGAGCTGGTAGTGACATATACGTATTTATTTATTTACTTTATTTATATTCCGCTCTTCTCACCCCAAGGGGACTCAGAGCGGATTACAGGTACACATACTTAGCAGACAATCCCTGCCGTTTCCACATACACACATATAGATGAACAGAGGAAAACTCTGGCCACCAGGGGGAGCTGACACACTCCTCATCTCTCAGCGTTCCCATATATCAAATGCTGAAAAGGGATACCTGTAATCCTATGAAACTTGTTAAAATTGTATTTTAGTGATTAATTCAGAATTTGGGATCACCATTCTCAGAATCCCATTGCTGAGGAGTAATGCTGGCTAGTGTATTCTGGAAACTGTATCAAAAAAGTAACTTTTCCAAGCTTTTTATTACCATAAGGGATTGCAAGATATCTTCCAAACTCCAATAAAGCATTCTGCATCTAACCACACTTTCCTCCTTTGATCTTTCTTGGTGTTAGGTAGTTAAAATGTAAAAGCAAAGTTGATTTAGTTCTGAGATTTGTGTCACTCATGAAAATAATTTTAACCAAATTTCTTGAATGAAATCACGAACACAAAGCATGCATGCTTATTTTTTCATCTAATTCATTGGTTTCCAAACTTTTTTGGCCTACCGCCCCTTTTCCAGAAAAATATTTACTCACCGCACCCCTAGAAATTAATTTTTTAAAAAATTTAATAGCAATTAAACAGAAAGATATATGTATTTATATTTCTACCTTTTTCGTAAAATATAATAAAGTTGTAAATTAGAAACATTGAAGTTTGAAATTATGAAACTATTAATTGAACTTAGAATAGAAAGGTAATACAAAAAAGTTAAAACATTCGAAATCATCTTAAATGAGAAGTATGAACCTGGTATGCTGCTACCAATCTAGTAATCCTTGTCTCTATTTTCGTCAGCAGTAATCTCAAATCATCGCGATTGACTATTTTGCAATCGGTTTCTTTTTTGTTAATAAATTGGTTACCGCACTGAGTCCATGTTCCACTAAATATGTTGAAGGACATTATTATTATTGTTTTAAGACTCAACCAGTTGGAAGGGAACCCCAAAGGTATTAATATTATTATCCCTTCCTTGGCGAGAGGAGGAGGAGGCAGCAGCAGGAGGGAAGAAAAGAGAGAGAGACACACAGAGATGGATGGTAGCTTATCACCTGGCTCACACCACCATCCCTACCGCCCCCCTTACAGGGGTTCAGCGCCCCCCAAATTTTCCTGGGCCTTCCAGTGCCCCCCTAGATTGCCCCACCGCCCACCAGGGGGTGGTACCGCCCACTTTGGGAACCACTGATCTAATTCCATCAAATTCAATTTTTTCTGCCAAGTAAATGAGCACAGAAATGTGTGTCATCTATTGCACAGTTACATTGACAGTAAGCTGCACCGAACACAGGGAACTTACTTCCAAGTAAATATGAATAAGGTAGCATAGTTACTTATTTTTGGCATTCATTGCAAATAATTGGGATAGCACAGTTAATTAGAACATTTTAAAGAGCCAATGCCATCTTGTCAGGATTATCTTGAAGAGTTTTATGGTTGCTACTATACAAATTCTGTGAATTCATGCAAATTCTTTTAAGAATGCAGGCAATCAGTGAGACACATTTTGTAGCATATGTCTTAATCGGAGGCGATGTTGACATTCCCTGTTGACTATTGCAGTTAATTGTTTCCCTTATTGCAGGAAAATGGCATGAGCTCCTTCCACACTGTTTGAATATGCCAAATCAAACAGAAATGAGTGAGATAATAGAATGCTTAAAACATATTTACAGAATTAAATATGGCTAGGCAAATAGGAACAGATGTTGGATGCCTTTGAATTGGTAAAAAAAACAAGTTAATCAGAATGACATTAGAATTAGATTGGTGTCACTGAGTAAACATCCATTTTTCCCTTAAAGCATTGATTTTATCCCTGAAGAAACTTATCTGTGGGATTGCAACAGAAGTAGGACTTGCCAAGCACTATCGAGCATTAGTGTGTGCAGATGGACAGCTGTTCGTTCAAGGGTCCTGTGTTGGCTATTGCAATGAAACACCTGGCAGATTTAGTATTTGGAAAGTTAACTAAAGAAGGACCACAGAGGAGGAAAGAGGGTATTCTTATATGGAAGTGCTGTCAATTGAGGGAAAGAATGGGCAACATCCAGCTCTTTTGCCGCAAGCATCCTATAGCCTTTCCAGATCTAACATACAAACTTGTTTACTTTCATCTCCAGTTAGTGATCAAAAATAAGAAGTCATTGAAAGCCTAGGAAGCCTTTGCATAGAACAACACTGAACTTTGTGACTTATTTTGCTAGAGCACTGGTTCTTAACCTGTGAGCTGCGGACCATTAGTGGGCTACGAAGATGAAAATCTGGTTTGTGAGCCTCCTTCCTCTTTATTTATTTATAATATTTTATTTATTTTATTTTAGTGCTGCCTGCCACTCCTTGCCTCTTGCTGACCATTGCATATGTTTTGTGTCAGAAACTAGAGCTGATATGGTCTATCCAATGCAATTTTCTGAATCAGCACCTCAAACCAAATCTAAAGTTGACCAAAAACGAATTCGTAACCCTTTTGGTACTAATTTTGGAGAGTGGTTCCTGGTCAAAGTGGTGCTTGGTTAATAATAATAATAATAATAATTTAATATTTGTGAGTCGCCCTCCACCCGTGGTGCTCCGGGCGACTTACATCATTTAAAAACCCTAAAACAACAATATACAGCAATTTAAAACAGATACATGTCTGAGGAAAGGCTCAGACATTCAGAGGTACCGATCAGGCCCCAAACGCTAGGCGGAAGAGCCAGGTCTTTAAGTCTGACCGGAATCTAGTTAGGGTCAGAGTGGCTCTGAGGGCAGGTGGCAGTGAGTTCCAGATCCTGGGGGCCGCCACGGAAAAGGCTCTCCGCTGGGTTTCCATCAGCCGAGCCTCTCGCACCCCAGGGATGGTCATGCGATCGCCATTTATGGCACGTGCTGGCCTCACGCTGCGTTGGACCGCCAGCCGGTCACTCAGGTAGGCTGGCCCGATGTTGTGCCGAGCTTTAAAGGTGAGCACCAGAAGTGCTCACCAGAAGTGTTCCTGGTCATACAAGGGTTGGGAACCACTGTGCTAGAGCTTACTCCAGAGTAGATATACAGAGCAGATAGACTTTAAAAGCAGAGCTTGCACTGGGGTTTACTCTTAAATTAATTAACTGAACTAACATACACTTAATATGGATTTTGCCATAAACAAGCTGAAAAGAGTTACATCTAGTCCCATGGACTTTGCTTTAGCCTGCCAGTTCCTATAGTCCTATCCCGTACAGGTATATTGTGTGGCTTTCAGATCCTGGGCTGTAGGATTATTTATTTATTTATTTATTTTTTTTTTTAAATTCTTTATTTGAGTTTTGTAGTTAAAAAAAACATAAAGACATTGACATCACAGGTACACAACAAATAGTGCCCCCTCCCTCGTACCCCTTAAAAACACCAACAAAGACATTGCCCCTGGTCTCGAGCGGCGGACCCCGTTATCTTCGTTTAGGCTAAATTGCCTCATGCCTATTGTTTTGTCCAACCATCGTGACGAGTTCTTTGCACCCGACCACTGGCTCCTGAGCGGATATATTGGTTTCTGGTGGCTCTGGTTTGTCCTTACACCATGGTCCATTCTATTTTACAATCTTTCAGATAGTCTGTTATCATGGACCAGTCGGTCCTTTTTGTCTTATTATCCGGATCCATGGCTTGTGATAGGCAGTCCATTTTCATTATCTCGTGAATTTTAGCTTTCCAATCTTCCAGCGATGGTAGTTCCTCACACTTCCATCGTTTTGCCAAACAGAGTCTCGCCGCTGTGGAACAGTACACAAACAGCTTTTCTTTATTTTTATCAGTCTCTACCTCCCTCCCCCGTCATCCCCAATAGGTATGCTTCGGGTCTACATCTTAGCTTTAGCTTCAGCACCCCTGAGTTCCTTGTGGACCAACCTCCAGAACCTGCCAACTTTCTCACACCCCCACCATAGATGGTAGAAGTTTCCTTCCTCTGCCTTGCATTTCCAACATTTGTTGGAGTAGTTTTTATTATAGCTGGCTATTTTCCTCGGAGTTAGGTACCATCTATGCATCATTTTTATTATATTCTCTTTGAGTTCATATGCATAGGTGTATTTTAAGTGAACATTCCAGATTCTTTCCCAATTCTTTAGGGGGATCTGTTGTCCTATATTTTGCGCCCACTTCAACATGCATTCTTTTATTTGCTCCTCTTGTGTTTTCCATTCTAGAATTTTTTTATACAGCATGCTGATTTTTTTCTGTTTTTTCACCATTACCAGATCCCAAAAGTTTGGTTTTGTCTCAAAGTCCCTCTCTTTATCTTTAAGAAAGATGCTTTTTATTTGCGCATATTGGTACCAATTTATATCTTTATCCAACTCCTGGACTTCAGTAAAGTCCCTTAAGGTCCATTCCCTCTCCTCCTTAGGAGTGCCGCATAGCTTAGCCATGATTTTTCCCATATTGTCTCCGGTGGAACGCTTCCATCGGAGAGACCCAGAGTGGTGTTTTTCTATAAAGTCTATCTTTATATTTGAGCCAGATTCTTAGGATCCCCCTCCTGATGGCATGGTCCCTGAAGTCCTTTTCTATCATTGTTTTATCATATTGCATGTACCCATGCCAGCCCACTCGAGCTCGTGGCCTTCTAGGCCAGGAGACTTTTATCCTCAAGGGTGGCCCACTCGCAGGCCCAATCTAGGGCCGCCGCCTCATAATAGCTTTGGGGGTCGGGAACACTCAGTCCCCCTCTGGAGCTTTCATCGATCATGTTTGTCCACTTGATCCTCGCCTTTTTCCCTCGCCAGATATAGTTAGCGAGGTCCCTTTTCCAAATTAAGAGTATCTTGTCATTTTTCAGGATAGGCAGACTCCTGAATATAAAGATCATCTTGGGGAGTATGCTCATTTTTATTAGGGAGATTCTTCCCAACAAGGATAGGTTCAACGATTTCCATTTTTCTAATTTCCCCCTCACCTCCTTCCATAAATGTTCATAATTATTTTGGATTAGGTTGATATTGTTGGCTGAAATAGTTATCCCCAAGTATTTTACTTTATTTACTATTTCAATGCCGGTTTTTGCCTGGATATTCTCCCTCTCCCTTTGGGGGACATTTTTGACAATTATTTTAGTTTTTTGTTTGTTGACTTTGAACCCCGCTACTTCTCCATAACTTCTGACCTGCTCTAACCATCTTTCCATATCATCCTCCGGGTTTTCTACCGTACAAACTAAATCGTCCGCAAACGCGCGGATCTTAAAAGTTCCATTTCTCAACTCTAGGCCTTTCAGGGATTTGTCTGTCCTTATAGATTCCAACAAAATTTCAAGGGCTAGAATAAATAGTAACGGGGAGAGAGGGCAGCCTTGTCTCGTACCTTTTAGGATCTTAACGGATTTAGTTTCTTCACCATTTATTATAATTTTTGCCGTTTGTCTTGAATATATAGCTTGGATTGCGTTTAAAAAATTTGAGCCTATATCCAATTCTCTCATTACCATTATTAAGAAATCCCAATTTATCCTGTCAAAGGCTTTCTCGGCATCTATAAAAAGGAAGGCCACCTTTTTTTGTACCATCTTCCTATAGTATTCTATGGAGTCCAGAAGGATTCTGATGTTGTCTCTAGCACTCCTTCCCGGGAGGAAACCCCTTTGATCAGGTTTTATCCATATATTCAGAAATCCCTTTGCCCTTTCTGCCAATATTGCTGCAAATAATTTATAATCCAAATTTAGGATCGAAATTGGTCTGTAGTTTTTCATGTCGGACGTAGGGAAGCCCTTCCTTTGGGATTAATGTTATATATGCCTCCTCCAAGAATCTGGAATCACCTGATTTTTAAAGCTTTATTCATTATTACATGCAGGTGGGGGTAAGTTCTTCCGCGAACACTTTATAATATTTGGCTGTAAGACCGTCAGGTCACGGAGATTTATTGTTTTTCAAATTTTTAATTGCCTTCCTTATTTCGCCCATTGATATTTCTTTTTATTTAAAGCCTCTCTTTGATCCTCGTCTATTTTCTGGATGCCTTTCCCATTCAGGTATTTTTGAATCTCCTCCCTGCTTATATTATCCGAGGCGTACAGCTTTTCATAAAAACTTTGAAATTGGTTTCTAATTTGATTGTCTTCACTATGTATTCTGCCTCCCTCAATTATTTGAGTTATCACATTCCTCCCTTTCTTTTGTTTAATTTTAGCCGCAAGCCACTTTCCCGGTTTGTTTGCATTTTGGAAATTTTGTTGTTTTAAAAATTTAAGGTTTTTTTCAATCCTTTCTAGGTCCAGGAATTCTTTTTGTTTTATTTTAGACTTCCATTCTTTCCTGATCTCTTGGTTTTTCGGATCTCTCTTCACCTGTGCTTCTAGGATGTTGATTGCTGAAATCAACTCAGATTCCAGCTTGTTTTTTAGTCTTTTCCTGATGCTACTCTGCTGGATGAAGTGGCCTCTGATGACCGCCTTGCTGGCGTCCCATACCACTTCATCCGCTGACCCTTTATCTGCATTTAGGTGAAAATATTCTTTAAGTGTTCTTTTGTACCTGCCCGTCTGATCTTCACTTTTCAGGAGGTCATCCTGAAGTCTCCACCTCCTTTGTATTTTTTTCTTGCCTATTTGGAGAATCAGAGGGCAGTGGTCAGAATGCAGTTTTGTCGCAATAGTAACACTTTTGACATTTATACATATCGAAGCAGACGCAAAGACATATCAATCCTCGACCAGGATTGGAACCTTCCAGAGTAATACGTATAGTCCCTCGCCCCCGGGTTTTGTTCCCTCCAGACGTCTTTCACCCCCAGATCCTTAAGAATCTCTTTTACCTCTTTAGGGAGTTGCCCTACTTGGGTTTCTTTTTTTTTCCCCCTCGCTGATCTGTCTAGACTGGACATCACCCCGTTGAAATCGCCAAACAACATAATTTCGTCAAAATTACAATTTGTGATACATTTCTTTAGGGATTTGAAGAATTTAACCTTTGGCCCATTTGGGGCGTATAGGTTACATAATAGTATTGTGTTCTGACCCCATTCCAAGTATACTCCGACAAACCTCCCCTCATTATCTTTGAAAGCAAGACTCGACTTTAAAGAATCTTTCACAAATGTGGCTACTCCCCTCTTTTTTTCCCCAAGGCCGAGTAGTATAGTTTGCCCAAATTACTTCTCTCGAGAAGGGCTATATCTTTCCCTCTAATATGGGTTTCCTGTAAGTTTACCAGGTCAAATTTGTTTCTGTGGATATGGTTGAAGACCCGTTTCCTCTTATGGGGGCTATTTAGTCCATTTACATTATTTGAATAGATATTAATTTCCATACGTGAGGCTCCTTAACTCTTTTTCTTTGTTGTTACGGGTTGTCATTGTCCATTCCATTTTTCCTTTTTGTCGTTGGGTCCTGGTCTTGTTGGCTTTCGGGCTCATTTCATCCCCTTCTCCTGCTGGCTCCTCGTCGCTGGCCACCCCTGGATCGTACTCCTCCCCCTCTCCCGGATGCTTTCCCTTGTGGAGATCTTTTTCTTTCGATAGCTTGTTGTAGAATGCCTCCGCTTTCTCCACTGTGGTGATCCAGTGGCGTGCGCCCTTAAAGGTGAGCATCAGGCCTTCCCTCCTTTCCCACCTGTATTTGATTCCCTTCTCTTTGAGCAGCTCCGTCAGGAAGTAATACTTTTTCCTCCTGGACAAGATCGAGAAGGGAATTTCTCTTAAGATCAGGACTTTCCTTCTGTTGTATGTTACTGTTTTTCTGTTCCCTTCTCTGAGCACATCGTCTCTTACTTTCTTTCTGTTGAAACAGACCAAAATGTCTCTAATGGCTTTGTTTCTCCTTGAGAAGTTTGTTGTCAAACGATAGGTCCTGTCTATCTCCTGCTCAGCAAACTGTTTTGGTAGCTGTAGGAGGTTCATTATGATGTCTGTTATCACCTCTCTCACGTCTTCCTGATCCTCCTCCTCCACGTTGCGAAAACGTAACTGATATTCTTTCTCCTTAAAATCTAATTGCTCCTGTTGATCTTCCAGACGTTTAGTCATTTGTGTCAAGTTCCTCATTTTCTCCGTGTAAAGTTCATCTAGTTTTTTCTGTTTGACATCCAATTGTTCCCCTTTTTGTCTCACCTCTTTAATTTCTTCCTGCATGCTGGACATTTGGTCCTGTATCTTGGTCATGTCCTCTCTCAAGTTTTTATTTAGGTTGGCCATTTCGTCTCTTATCAGGGTTTCCTGGTCTTTTAACAGCTTTTCCTGTTCTTTTAGCATTTTTTCTCCATCATCTTGCTTACTTGCAATGTCGTCCTGTTTTTTCGATAATTTAAGCATTTCCGCAAAGAGGTCTTCCAGCGTTAGTTCACCCTGAGCGGACTCTTTCCTCCCCGGGGTTTTTTTGTCCTTTTGTGGGTCTCTTGAGGTCTCTGGTTTACCTTTGGCGAACGACATCTTCATCAGGCAGGTAGTTATTAAGTTGTTTATTTATTTATCTTCCCTGATCCAGATTGGTGGGAGGGGATTTGTCTCACCTTGTAAGGTATTTTTACACAGCCAGGTGATTGGATTGGTTTTGTATCTCTTTTTGTTTCGTTTATTTTCACCTTATTTTACTTTATTTCGGGCTTGTCTCCGTTTTCAGACAGAGTGCTAGTCACAGTCACAATCACAATCTTCGGTCCTCTGCTGCCCTCTTATGGTGGCCGCGGAAACTGCACGGTTACTCGCTCAGTTCTTTCCTGGCCCCTCCTCCTCCGGGCTCCTTCTCCCTTTCTTTCCCCAAGATGGCGACCTCAGCGTCTCCAAGGTCACCACGGAGCTACGATCCGTGGGACTTCACCGGTGAGATTTTCCTTTAGTTGATTTTGCTGCACTCTGCCCTGTGGAGCTTGAGTAATGGGGTTTGGGCTGAGGGTTAACGCCCCCTCCCCAAGACTTTATCTTGTCTCCCCCTTGTTTTCCTTGTTTCCCTTATCGGTGGAGTGGGAGGGAATCTCCTACCAGGCTAGATTTCGGATCACAGCACTGGCTTTCTTTACACGCTCCTCTCTCCGTCACACTCCTTCGCTCTTTCGCTTCCGCCTTCTTTCCTTGTCTCACGTCGCCACACTCCCCTCTCCACCTCGTCCTCTCTACCGCCGCTGTTGCTTAGTGCTCGTTGTTTAGTTCTCGCCCCACACGTGGCTGGCCCTCTTGGGCCTCTCCCCTCCGGGACGCGAGCTCACCTCGGTTTTCTACGAAGTTTTTGAGGCTCCTCTCAGGCGCACAGGTCGCTGGTTCCGTTTTCTTTTTTCCCTTTACCACTTGGTGCTTGGGTCTCTGCTCGCCCGGGCTGATCTAAGTAAAACCCGGTCCGGCAGAACACAGTCAGGCCTAGGTCAGGCCTGTTTGGCGAGCCTACAGACCGCGTCCGCTGCTGCCGATCGCCGGCTTAGGGGGCCTCCCTTGAGGGGGGGTCTCCTTTAGCCCACTCACGGCTGGTGCGCAGCTTTGCGCCCCTCGCGAACTAAGCCCGTTCGCTTGGGAGAGGTACTAGACCTCTTTTTCCTTCTGTAATGGCTCGTTACCCCCGGAGCTAAACGGGAGCCCGTCTGTTCGCCGTTGGACCGGAACCGGAAGCCTATTTATTTTATTTTCCATCATCTCCTCCCCCAAAGGAGGACTCAGAGCGGCATAACAAAAAGGCAACGATTAGATGCCGATACACAATAAATACAATATAAAACCATAAACATTCAGCATAAAACACCATTAAAATACCATTAACATTAAAACATAATACACATACATTTCAGTTAAAAACAGTACTTCGTCCAGGACAAAGTATTAAGCCATATCCATCAACTTGCCATTACAGTTCCATTCCAAAGTGCTGCATTGTGCTAATGTGCTAATGTGCAAATGCCTGGTCCCACAGCCATGATTTCACTTTTTCCTGAATGCCAGGAGGGATGGGGTTGATTGTATATTGATCGGAAGCGCATTCCACAGACGGGGAGCCACCATCGAGAAGGCCCTCTCTCTCGTCCTCACCAACCGCGTTTGAGAAGTTGGCGGGAGCGAGAGCAGGGCCTCCCCAGATGATCTTAAATTATGAGGTGGGATGTAGCGGCAGATGCATTCGGACAAGTAAGCTGGGCCAGAACCGTATAGAGCTTTAAAGGTCAAAACCAGCACTTTGAATTGAGCTCGGAATTGGGACAGGCAGCCAGTGGAGCTGACACAACAGGGGTGTGGTATGCTCCCTGTATGTAGCTCCTGTTAGTAATCTGGCTGCCGCCCGTTGGACTAGCTGCAATTTCCGAATTGTCTTCAAAGGCAGCCCCACGTAGAGTGTGTTGCAGTAATCTATTCGGGATGTGACCAGAGTGTGGACGACCGTAGTCAAATCAGACTTCCCAAGGCACGGGCGCAGCTGGCGCACGAGTCTTAACTGTGCAAAAGCTCCCCTGGCCATCGCCAGGTTGAAGACCCACTATGCTGGTGGAATAGCTTTCACCCCACTGCTATGATAGAAACACCAACAATGGTGGAGACAAGATATACATAAGCCGAGTGGCTGAAACAGAATGGACACATGGAACATGGAGGATTACACTTATGAAACATCGTGTCTTAGTTTCATCCGCAGCCATGGTGCAAATCTTTTCTTTCATGATGAACATTTTCACTAGACCCAGATTAGCACATGAAGTTTTCTTCTCATGTTCTTAGTTGGGGACAGAATTTGAGAAGTGGGGTGTGGGGAGAATTACAAAAGTGCACTTTTGAGTATGGTGGAGCCTCTTATAGCCTAGTTTAGCACCCAGGCAGACTACATTGCCACAAATACAAACACAATGCAGGAAGAACCCAGCTCAGTTCAGGCAATTGTGGACAAGAGTGGTGGGGTGACAAGGTTTTCTGCCCCCAAGACCTGCTGGAAGATTCATTGTCTGCAAAAAATATCCCTCCTCTAAACAAGTGGTTTTGATTTATTTTACTTATTTTCAATGTGCAGAGTGGGCTATGTAAACTAATGTGATTGCCCTTGGACAGATACTGCAGATGCAATTAACTGTTTTTGCCAGTATGCACATTATTTTATTACAGTCAACAGGCCATTAAAACAGCATGTTAAATACATTTTAAAACACTGTCTTGAGCCATTCAGATCAACAGTACACAAAAAATATGGTTAAATTAAATTGACTGACTTAAAATATAAGGTATTAATTGCATAAAAATTGCATAAACAAGGATAATCGGACTATAACAGCCAGGTTTTAAAGTTTGGCCACTTTGCTGAGTGAGCCATTTGCCAAACCCCTGGAAGTTGAGTAACCACAAGAGACTCAGGGGAGTGCCCAAGGAAATGTTGCATGATGGGATGTAATAGATCTTCCCTTGCAAAAACTACAGTGGAAAAGTACATGTGATACAGTTTCAATTTCATAGTTCTCATAGGGGCAGTATCTTATGATCTCATCAGATGGGCAAAATTGCCCATCCTATGACATTTCAACCTCACTTGAGGCACGGAGTCCACTGGCTTCCATCACATAGTGTTGATCTACTTCCAGTGGGGCACCTTGCCTCAAGTGAAGTGGAAGTGTCATAAGAGGCAGCAACGGTAACATGGAAGGCTTCCTGTGCATACAAAACAATCCCCCCCCACCCGAAGCCAGGCATTGATGCTTTCCCCTGTGGAATGAGCTGAGGGGCAAGGTCAGGCCCTTTTGCTGCCCTAGGCCAAAAGGGCCAACTGCCGCCACCCTGCCCTGCCCCCTCGCCGGCGAGGAGGAGGAAAGCCCCACCCTTGGCTCTGCCCCAGCTCCGCCACTGCTCTGTCCCCTCGCCGGCGAGGAGGAGGAAAGCCCCACCCCAGCTCCGCCCCGGCTCTGCCCTGCCCCGCCCCGCCCCCTCGCCGGCAAGGAGGAGGAAAGCCCCACCCTCAGCTCTGCCCCTGGCTCCGCCCCCGGCTCCGCCGACGTGAGGCGGAAGTCAAGCCACACCCCCGGGGCCTCCCCACGGCTCCTCCCTCCCTCCTACAGCCACCATGCTGGCAAGGAGGCAGGGGCGGAGCCAGGGGCGAGGTGGGGGTGGGGGAAGAGCCTTTGGGCGAGCAAAGGGGGTGTGCCGCGCATCCACTTTATTTTTTGAATTTTTTCCGAATTTTTTTCTGAATTTTTCTCTGAATTTTTTCCGAATTTTTTTCCGAATTTTTTCCCAAATTTTTTTCTGAATTTTTCAAACTTTGGGGGGGGGGGTTCCAAACCTGCTGCCCCCCCATGGGTGCCACCGTAGGCCTTGGCCTAGGGTGGCCTTATGGGTAATCCGGGCCTGGGCAAGGTAGGCAATGATTGGCGATGGGTCCCCTGCCAGGCCCTGTTGGATTTGCCACAATCCATGGCGAATCCCTCCCCCCCAAGTGATGAGGTTTTTTATCAATAGAATTGTATTAAATATGCCGGTGAATAGATCAGTGGGAAGGACATTAATTCTTGCCAAGGGAAAAGTCTTTTTGTATTTTGGGATAGGTAAGTATAGGTAAATCCTTTGGCATGGTGAACCCAATCACTATGGAAAACAAGTTCCCTTTGCAGCACAAGGTAGCTCTTGATAATCAATGTCCACTAATCTCTGGCCCCATCTAGATCAATGGATAAGAGATAGGAGGGAGTTAAGCCTACCGATCTGATTTTATATGCCACTCCCCTTACTTAAGGTGATTGAGAGGAGTCTGACAATGTCTTGCATACCATGGAGTTGGACTTAAGTGTAAGGTAACAGTAGAGCCAGAAATTGAGACACTTAGTAAATAGCAGAACCAGCAATACACCTGTGAACATGAAATATTAACTTAAGAAAAAGAGATTGCATTTTTTCAAAAGAGATAGCAAAGTTTGACCCCAGAGTATCTGTGGGACAATTTTAGCTTAAAAACTCAGCTAGCTTCCGGAAGAAATTTACCACCCTATTGAAAAAGAAATGGGCTAATATTCCCACGACTTGTTAT